>JADLZN010003438.1:0-36564 GCA_018155175.1 Sinocyclocheilus anophthalmus
TTACCCTGACGGAAGGAAAAAAAAAAAAGAAGCCAACATAGAATTTGTTTCAGTTTAATTCACCTCCACAACAGTGGTGCTACCCTACAACCACCGCCGAGAACCGAGCAAGGGGAGAGCGTGGTGGATTGGCGAGCCCAGGTGAGTTCGGCCATCCGTGTTTGTGGTAGTTTAACCAAAAGTGATTGTCGTGGCGCGCAACCCTAGCAAAACGCGGAGCCCACGTGAAGAAGGGGGGGTGAATCATGAATAGCTGCGAGTGTTTGTAGGAAGTTGTGCCCTAGTTGGTGAGAGGATGTTTAAAAGAGCCCAGAGTAGTTTAGTAAAAGATTAATCACTTGTATAAAGAAAAAAGGCTTATACAGAACAAGGTCCCTGCGAGTACACAGGACCATCTGGACCATTGGTACGGACTTCTGACCCCCCTTTATAAATGAACAGAAAAATAAATACCGGTTTTGATAAAATGTTAACCCCCGGGGACATAAAAAAAGGAAAGGCAAGGAATGCCCCAGGTCCACCCAACCCTTTATGGCTTTGAATATATGTGGCTGCACTTGACCGATTTTTTGTGGTGTTTGACGCTACAAGTCGAACGGATAAATTCAAAACCTACATGAATAGGTGGAAAAACGGAACCTTTTCTCATTGTACCACCCAAGTCGCTGTGCATTGCTGGTACCACTTAAATTCCAATGCCTCATGGGTAACATTTTTCCTTTTGACTTATGGATGATTGACAATCATATTTTTATGGGAAGTAGACACACGGTACAATACACGAGCAATAAAACTAGTCACAAATACCTGGCCCAACCAGCCGTGGAATGAAAAGAAATAAAACGAGGAAGAAGTCTTTTAGTCCTCCGAATGAAGGCATCCTTTGCACACATCAGATAACCTCCAACCCACAAAGCAAAAACAGGGTACGATAGGCGAGTTCAGAATTTTGAAGTTTTGGTGAGACCTAAGGCAGCTGGTTGGGTTGGTCATGTGCGTCATCGCAAAGACCAAAAAAGGCCTCGGTTGTTTGGTGTCGCCACACCAATCAATCTACAATTCACTCAACTTGCCCCTGTCGCCTTCGTGGACGCCATTATTTTAATGGGACAACAAGGCCGTACCAGTACATTTGCGTGAAACATTGTATTTTGCCCAGGGTGTAAAAAGTACGAACCATAAATTACCCTCAGAATTTTTGTGATTCGCACACAGCCAAGGGGGGGTAGGATACGCAGGGATAACCGGACACGAGGGACCCCAGGGTGGCGGGGAAGAAAGGGAAGGACATGTTTATTATGTGATTTCGCTTCAGGCCTAAAAAAAAATTCCATGCCGTTATTGTTTCCTTACCATTATGGCGTCTTTGTCCATTGGAGATATACGATTCCTTGCTCGCCGTCTGGGGGTCGAGCACTTTGCCCTGGTTTTTGCCCTTTCCTCGTCCCTTGTACTGACGGTTGTATAAATTCTTGCCTATCTGTCAGCTAATCTTGGGGTCGGGCGGAGCCCCCTCCAGCTCACCTGTGCCCAACCCATCCTGGCTTCTCCGCCGGTGCTCTTTGGGCGAGGTCCCGACGCTCGCCTCCCGTTTCACCCGGACACTTTCCCTGTACTTTTCTTGACCCGCCAGGTTCCCTCGTTTCCTCCTTCCATTCTCCTGTCCCTGCTCACGCTGGCGGGGGGGGCCGTATTTCCTTATTTTTTCTGTGTTATTCCGGCCCTCGCTGGCCAGGCGTCGCTGTCTCTCTGTTTGGCCTGCACCACGCTGCGGTGTTATTGGTCGACCCTTGCCCCCCTTTCTTGGGGTGCCTTCTCTCTAGTCCGTGGCCGCCATCCTTCTCCCTGCGTCCTTTCACTGCCGCTGGGACAGGCTTGGAAAAGAAAGACGGTGGTGTCCGGATAAGAGAAACATGCATGCACATGTGCTAAAAAGCGCAGCCGGGGAGGGAACCAGAAAGGGACAGAGGGGTGGAAGTCAAATGAATGGGGGAGAGGAGGAGATCTAGGGGGGAGGGCGGGAGAGAGGGATGGCACTCGGGCTCGCCTGCTTTCAACTGGTCTCCTCAATTTATTTCAGTGGATGTGGATGAGGTCAACTCTCCTGACGGTCAGCTATGATCAAAAACTATCTGCTGGGATTTTACTGCAGCTGTTTTCATTGCTGTAATAAAATGGCTCATGACAGCTGATGGGTTTTTTTTTTTGCGATAGTGAGGGAATTCTAGAGGATGGGTCTGTCGGATCAGCCCCCTGACACCTGAATCAGAAAAAGGAGTATAAGATGAGATTGAAGATTTAAACTAAAATGAAAAGAGAGATTAGAGTTGATGGCATTTTTAAAAACAGCAGACACTTAACATTCCACATACTTGATATGAAAGATGTTGTGTTGATAATGGTGTGTTTTTGACTTTGAAATTCTCAAACAGGAGTATATAACACACTTGCACTGTGTCAGCTGTATGTGTAAATGTGAATTATACTCCTTATCAGTGTGTAGGGAGAGTGAACTGGGCAAGTTTAAAGAATTTGGAATATTGTACACACTGTAACACACCATTTGTGAGAAATACACACGCACAGCATCTAAGGTCAAACAAATAGCACCTCTGACTGGGATGGCAATCAAAAAATAGACTGACTGAACAAATAAAAACCCAGTAGCTGGTTATACTCATGTTTATATGTTGACAGTTTTTTTGCATTGCATGGAAAATGTGATAAATGCAATTCTGGTTTCTAAAAAGCCTCTTTCATGCACCAAAACAATAGACTCAGGTCCATCACAGACATCTCCTTTTTTCAGTTCATTATGTGGCTACAAATACAGCTGATGTTCAAATACTTAAAATTCAATGAAAATGTATTGCTCCTTCAAAGGTTCAGACATTAACAGTGTGACTGTTACCTCATTCTCAAGTATATATACACACTGAAGGATGTCCACTAGCTAACAAGAGGGTTTAGACTACAAAAGTGGTCTTTCATTTTGTGTTGGAACCTGCTGTTAAGGTAATAGCATAAACACGGGATTAGAAAATGCAGTAGATTGGAAACTACAGCAAAGCAAACTGTCCTTTCAGACTCCTGACCTCAGTGGATATTATGCGTAACACTCAAAGATTGGGTAACTGTGCTGCAAAAGTCCTCAAGATCAAATCTAGCTGTTGTTGTTCTTTTTTAACCATATACTCATGACTAGTGTAAAATGGTTTTAAAAATACGTTACAGACCATTAATGTAATACTAACTAATCCATAGAAAAAGACCATATAAGAGTTTGATTACATGACACCTTCAACTAAAAACGTAAAACTTTGTATCTGTTTTGGCCATTCATTTATACGATAACTGTTTTGGGAGCCTTCAAAGTGCACGTTTTTGAAAACGATGCTGTTATCATCTTGAATTTGTGAAAATGGTGACATTATGTGCATGCATATAACATGTTCAGTCTATAGGCACGTGTGCAGTAGTGGTTCTTTACAAAGTAACATTGCCAACTTAGTGGGGGGACTGTGTGCCTGGTCATGGCCAAAGTGTTGAATAATAGCAGCGTTATTTAGTATGTTTTTGTGAGCTGTGTGACCGGCTTAATGGATTGTGTCTTGATGACGTTGTACACATAATTCTTTTCACTAATGCGCAAAGGAAATAACTTGGTTGTGTAAATCAGTTTGTCATAATCCGTACTGCGCTATTTTAATTTTCTGTGGTATTCATCAAACGGACTAAATGAGATTGTAGTTCAGTCATTATCACTATAAAAATCGCAATCATGGGATATTGGTAAGCATGGAGCAGGGGCTATTTAAATATATTATCGCAGGCTAAGGGCCACTAAATAGAAATAAAAATGGAAAGTGTGACAAACAAATGTGTCCAATGGTGTTTGACATGTGGC
This sequence comes from Sinocyclocheilus anophthalmus, assembly GCA_018155175.1. Taxonomy (NCBI): domain Eukaryota; kingdom Metazoa; phylum Chordata; class Actinopteri; order Cypriniformes; family Cyprinidae; genus Sinocyclocheilus; species Sinocyclocheilus anophthalmus. The sequence continues at coordinate 3,908 of JADLZN010003438.1, forward strand.
ATGCCTCAACCCACCAAAATGCCGCGGAAAAGGAGCACTGAATAAGACCAAAACAACATAATGGCCTGGAATATCTGTCCAGCGACGTCAAATCAACTATAATAGTTCATGCCCAGGTTTTGTGCATCTGCATACTGCCAACTCCAAGCTGAGTTGTCATAGACCTCCAGTGTTTAAAAGAACCTATTGTGGGGTTGGGGGGGGGGGGGTGGTGGGGGAGGGGGGGGGGGTGTGGGGGGGGGGTGGTGGGGGGGTGGGTTGGGGTGGGGGGTGTGTTTCAGGTTCTTTAGTGTCTGGCCATATATTAAACTCTGTACAAATCAATCACTCTGTACATTTTTCCAGACTGATCTGCGAGAAAAACTGACATAAAAGAACACTGATTGCTATCATTTTTCTTGTTCTTTTTTGTTGGTGCAAATGAGACGTCAAGTCTAGTAATTGTTCAGGACATTTTGGCCCTCAGCGTGTCTCTAAAGAAGAATAAAGAGAAAAGGAGGACATCGAAAAGAGACGTCAACATCATGCTGTCCCTGTGCCTGTGTTTGTGACACTCAAGTGCACAGGACAGAAAAGGTTAATGAATTATGCTTTGTCTGGCCTCACTCTCAAAGTCGCGTAAATCATCATCAATAGATGACAGGCAAAAGAAGAAAAAAGGACAAACTAAACACATTCTTATGTCTATAATGTCATCATTGTAATAAGTTTGTATTAGTCTGTTCTGTGCATGATGTTATGATGATGGGTGGGGTTATGGAAGGTCATTTTGTTTCCTGCCTCATCAAGCAGTGGTTTCAGTTGTCAAGCCACATTTCTGTTAGATCATATGGTTTGGAGGCTGCTGTAGGGCATATACAAGTGGGCCTCACGAATTTGGCTCTGTCTCAACTGGATAGTTGGTCAGATGGTGCTTGGAAATCGTTGCTGTGGGGGGGGGGGGGGGGGGGGGGGGGGGCAGCTTGTTGGTGAACATTGGAATTTGTCCGCAATATGGTTTGCAGATCATTGTCATTTATCTCTTATACCGTGATTCCTGGCCCAATTTATCTTATTTTGCTAGACTTGCAGTGAAATTAGACACCTTTTGACAAAATAATGCATGTTATTCAGGGGACTTTTGGGGGTGAGCACTTTACTGGGGGAAGAGTTTGTGTGTCTAAGACTGACATGACACTCATAATCATTAATTTCTCGGCTAATTCGTGTTATAAGGGGTGCATGTAAAAAAAGCCACTATATGAGGATTTTGTCCACCAACAGATACTAAACACCTTGACAACAAGATGAGTAAATATTTTGTCTTGTTCAAAAAGCATATTTATTATTATTATGATTGTATTCCTCAGGCGAATTCAAAAATGGGGCAATGGATCTTATTATACAACCTACTTGATCTATTAACAGTTAGAATTTGTTTTTTGGTTTTGTGTGGGTATTTGGATAAAGCATCTGTCTTAATGCATAAATGTAAGCTGAGCTAAGGCTTATGGCTAGCATAAAGTCGCGCATACATCCTGCTTTTTTTCTCCAGCACATGCCTTGGGTGGGATTATCCTAAATTGGGCCTATAACTGTCCGCGGGTTTGATTATGGTGGCCATTGAAACACTCCGCGAAAATGGTCCTCTTACATATCAGTGGTACATAGGAAAGTATTCAGACCACCCTTAAATTTTTCACATCCGAATCTTTTGTTATTTGGCAGGCCAGTTGCTCAAAATCGTTTAATGTGTAATGTTTTCGCGCATTAATGTTACAATCAGCAGCACCCCATATTTGTTGACGAGAAAAGACACAGATTGTTGACAATTTTTGCAGATATTATTAAATAAAAGAAAACCGGAAAGATCACATGGTCCTAAGTATTCAGACCCCTTTGCTCAGTATTTAGTAGAAGCACCCCTTTTGATCTAATACAGCCATGAGAATCTTTTTGGGAAAGATGCAACAAATTTTTCACACCTGGATTTGGGGATCCTCAGCCATTCCTCCTTGCAGATCCTCTCCAGTTCTGTCAGGTGGATGTAAACGTTGGTGGACAGCCATTTTTAGGTTTCTCCAGAGATGCTCAATTGGGTTTATTCAGGGCTCTGGCTGGGCCGTTCAAGAACAGTCACAGATTTGTTGTGAAGCCACTCCTTCGTTATTTAGCTGTGTGCTTAGGGTCATTGTATTGTTGGAAGGTAAACCTTCGGCCCAACCTGAGGTCCTGAGCACTCTGGAGAAAGTTTTCGTCCAGGATATCCCTGTACTTCTTGCGTCTGCATTCAATCATGGTCTGCCTCGATTTGCAACACCGCAGTTCGCCTGTTCTGCTAGGGCTGAAAAAGCACGTACCCCACATCATGAGGCTGCCCTCACTTGCAGGGCATGCTACACTGTTGGGACTGTATTGGACAGGTGATGAGCAGTGCCCTTTTTTTCTCCACACATACCGCTTAGAATTTAAGGCCAAAAAGTTTTATCTTGGTCTAATCAGACCAGAGAATATTATTTCTCACATCGGTAGTCCTTGCAGAAGGAATGTTGTTTTTTAGCAAACTCCTGGGTCGGAGCTTTCATTTTGTCTTGGCAGCTGAGGAATGCTTCTCGTTCTTGCACTTGCTGTCCATAACTGCCTGGGGCGCGACTGGTGGAGGGTCTGTCAGTGCTTTGGTTGCTTTCTACACTTATCACTTTCTTGCCCATCGTCAGCACACTCCCAACACGAAATAAAAAACCTCCCAAATCCTCAGACTGCATCTCCGTGTTAAGTTCTCAGATCGCCACAGGATCTTGGGCTTCGTTCTTAACCTTCTCACCAAGGCTTCTTCTCCCCCAGAATTAGCTCCTGTTTGGCCGACGGTTGGGCCAGCTCTTAGAAGGGTTCTGGGTCGTTCCCGAAAAACATCTCCAAACGTCTTCCATTTAAGGATTATGGAGTCCACTGTGCTCTTAGGAACCTTAAGTGTAGCAGAATTTTTTTTGTAACCTTGGCTAGATCTGTGCCTTGTCACAATTCTGTCTCTGAGGTCTTCAGGCATTTCCTTTGACCTCATGATTCTCATTTGCCCTGACATGCACTGTGAGCTGTAAGGTCTTATATATAGACAGGTGTGTGGCTTTCCTATTCAAGTCCAATCTGTATAATCAAACACAGCGGGACTCAAATGAAGGTGTAGAACCATCTCAAGGATGATCATAAGAAATGGACAGCACCTGAGTTAAATTTATGAGTGTCACAGCAAAGGGTCTGAAATACTTAGGACCATGTGATATTTCAGTTATTTTTCTTTTGGGGGGGGGGGGTGAATAATCCTGGGCAAAATTCACAATTCTGTGTTTTGCTGTCAATATGGGGTGCTGTGTGTACTTTAATGAGGGAAAAAAATTAACTTAAAATGATTTTAGCAAATGGCTGCAATATAATAAAGAGTGAAAAATTTAAGGGGGTCTGAATACTTTCCGTACCCACTGTATGTGTATTTGCGTTGTTCCTGTAGATCCCACCTTTTCGCGTGCCACGATTGGTTGATTATGCACAATGGCTGCACTCTATTTTTCAGTTATTACTTTCAGCAAGTATGACAACACTAGGAAAACAAAGCCAAGACCCAGAAATTTTAAGCAATGTAGAAATCACAGCTGGACATGCAAGAAAAAAGAACATCTATGGTCATCATTTGCTAGCAGCGTGCTAAAATAACAGGCTAATCAGTTACTTGTATGCTAAGCTGGCAGGCTAATCGCCTAGCAGTGTGCAAACTAGTCAGCTATCTTTTTAGCTTGCTAGGCTAACAGCTACTATGTTTTACTTGAAAGCTTGCATTACATAATATGGTAACTGTCATTGTACACACAGTACATATTTACAAATCCATAGTTTTTACATCAGCAGATCAGCCTATTAATACTTGCGCAAAGTAATTCCACATCTACAAAAATGACACACTTCTGCTTTAATAAGGATGGATTATTCAATCTGGACTGTTTGGGAAACAGTCTGTGGACCTGATTTGACCAGCCACTGGAAGACTGGTGAATGAATTGAGTGCTAATATTAAAGTGTTAAATGTGTGATGCTCTGGGAGCTTGGCACGTCAGTGCCTTATTACAGACAGAGGCATGAAGGCACGGAAGCCTCTAAATCAAAGTGTTCATCACAGGCCAGAATGTCTAATTGAAACTCTCCATGCGTTTCATTCTGGAGCTCTGGCTTGATGATGGAGATTTAAAAAAATGGGGATGCTTGCCAAGATGTACTTTCTCCATGATTCTTGTGACAGCGTAATGAGTGTGCACTGAAGCTATGTGAGTCTCATTAGGGCTAAAGCTGTGGTGCTAGAGCACCTGTCTAGTGCCTGCTGGGGTTTGGCTGGACTGCATATGTGCAACCAAAGATCACAATGTAGTAGTGTTGACTATTTTATCTTCAAGGGATAGTTCACCCAATAATTAAAAATTCTGAAGGTGGGCAGCTCCTATTTTTTGCAGTAACCAACAACACCAAAAAGTGAAGATCTTCTATGCCAGCTTTGATCACATTATTTTTGTCTGTATGGAAAAAGAGCAGGCATGACTACTTCTTCAATATATAAACATTTTGTGTTCGTCCACGAGAGGAAGTAGTTTTTTGGAACAATAAAACGGTGAGCTAATAGGCACAATCTTTGGTCATTTTGTCATGAATTATTCTCGCTTGTTATATCATTACAGGCTGTGTGTGAATGTGTGTTTTGTATTTTGTGTCCTGCATGCCATATGGGATTGGTTTTGGCGATGTGGGTGTGTATTGTGTCGGATTGTGTCGATCGTCGGCTGTTGAAGTTCAGTGGTAGCAGATAGGAAGGCCCGTTCTGCAGAGGACAAAGAAGGGGAGAGTGATAATCATGCAAGGGCTGGAGAGTAGGTGTGTGGAGGGGCGTGGGGGGGGTATACGCAGTGACAGGCGGATTCCTGTCATGTGTCCATCAGGTCTGCCTCATCCATGATAGAAGTGTGGGAGATTCTATGAAAGCACCTGTGTAAAGTGATGGTGGGCTTGTTATTGAGTTTGTTATACCTTATAGCTCGCTACAGGGTATTAGCAGAGAAAGATTATAATAGAACCTGGGTGGGCGCAATGAGGAGTTTTGAATGTCTTAAAACTTATTTTGGATTGTCTTGTTTTTTTTGACTAGTGTATAAAACCACACTGTTGGCTGGGTTTAAATTAAAATGGATATTCACGCGCAACAAATTAAATTCTTCATTAATTACCTCAGCCCTGCATTGTAGTCCAGTTCGGGGCAAACCTATAATACTTCTTCGTTGTCATCTTGCGGTGACACAAATTAAGAAATTGTTGATGCGCATTCCAAAGAGGGCTCTCGACGGGGTCCTCTCAATTCGATTTTATTGCAATAGACAGCAAGTGGTCCGGCTTAGCACTCTTAGGTCTTGCGAAACATACGGCAAGGAATCTAGTCGTTAAAATAGCCATTTGTTTATGCAGTGTGTCAATCCGTGATATGTTTATGCGTGCGGTGCGTGCTGGGTGCAGTGAAAAAACTTTTGTGTGGGCACACAGAAAACAAAAATATCACTACTTTATTCTAAATGTTCACTCCTCGCACGTCACCCTACTTATGCTTCATGTGGATGCACATATCGTAACAACATATGTCATATGTTATAAGGCAGGATTACGTTGTTTAATTCAGATCAAACGCGTAAAAACAACTGTATACGGACTCAGTATATCCACATGACCTGTGCTGCTGCCACAGAACAGTATAATTCGTGTTTTAACGTAGTATCCTCCTCAACAAATGGCGCTATTAGGGTGAAATGTGCGGAGGAGACAAAATAGACATCGTAAGGAGGAAGACTGAGAATATACTAAAGGCCTTTGATAAATCCGATAATCATAGCCACCCAACCAAACGCTGGTGGCTGGCCTAACGGCAGATAGACTACCCCAATCTGTGCTATACCACAGATGGTTGCAAACAACTCACTAGCAGGCCAGAAGCAGGAACCCATCGATGGTAGTGTTTGCTTCTCAATATACCATAACTGCTAATAAATCTCTTAATCAATCTTAGTCGGGCAATTTGGAATCATTTTAAACATTTATGGAAATTGGTTGTCTACTGTATATGAACTTCTATTATTCCTGCTGGTTATGTATTAGGAGGTTAGCTTCTTTTGTCCATTTTTTTGCTTCCTCTATAAAATCGTACTTTTCATGTGCACGATTGTTAAACTTAAATACTAATTGCCAAACCTACTTTTCATAAATAGTTTTTCACAGAGATCAGGTTGATACGCTTGACCTTTCACAATTCTCTGTTCCTCTCTATAGTCTGTGGTAGAACAAGCTTCTTGATTATTATCTGGAACTGACTAAATGCTAACTCCCGTATTATACTGTGTTCATCACGACTAATATGCATATAGTTCAATACACTTGTTCCTATGTTAAAATACGCTTATTCAGGTCCAGATGGTGGTCCATCGATTTTGAAAACGGTCCTTTGAAAGCTGTCTTTTCTTTTTAAATTTAGCTTGCAGCAGCGCGCAAACTAACAGCCACCACAAAACTAACTAGACTCCATCCCATTACTATGGTACAACGAACAAGCTACTAGCGATCTGTGTTTAAATATTATGCTTGCATGGATAAATTGGCATTGTGCTTCCTCAGTGTAAGAGGGTCCCGCTTTGTGTTAAAACTACATACATTTTTTTGTTTCGCAGCAAAGTACTTTGGGTTAATCTTTGAGAATAGGCTTGATTTGATCTAGGCTGGAATACTCGGAGAATATGTATACATGCTCGCGGCATGCAATCGCATATGATCAAAGGGATTGGCACAGGTTGAGTTTCTCTGCCGTAGTGAGTTGAAAATTGTGTATAGTAGATACTCAACAATTGATGGGCCCGCGCAGATTGAGGCTCTCATACTTTCCACACAAAAGCCTGAGGGCTTTTGTGAAGGCAGGAGACTGCACTGTTTTCTTCTAGAATACTTGGCTTTAGAGGGCAACATTAAACATTTTGTTCAAGAGTGTTCCTAGATGGGACTTGAGTTTTAGAGTGCTGACTCACAGGAACCCGCACCCAAGGCCGTGCCCACCCATCCCAGCCAGCTAAGGGGCGCAGGCTCTCGATACACTACAGAGGGTCGCTGACAGAACATCCATGACTACGAGTTGTTAACCGGGGAAGAACACAGTGAACGCTGGGGGCGGCAGTGGTTAATAGAGCAGGCCTGAGGGGAATACTGGGAGGGCTGAGGGAAAAGTGTGTGCATAGGCATCTTCCCCATCACGTGACCCTAGAAACAGATGCCAGAGTGTGTATCACTAGAGAGTGCGGATATTACTGGATCATAGGCTAGGATCAGGCTAGTGTATAGGTTTTGGTGTCAACAGGAAGGAGGCGGCAGAGGTCGCCGAGTTCTCCATGCTCCATCTGTGCTTTTCAAAGCAGAAAGAAAGTCAAACAAGCTCTTAAAATAAGCAGGCTTGTGTTTACAGAGTATATTGAGTCGTCCTGGGTACATATCCTGACACACATGTCTCCCTTATCTCTTTTTACAGTCACTAAATTTTCCTGTAAATGGCCATGGCATGGTGGAAAATACATCGACAACACATTAAACATAGTACCTGAAGGGTTGCGCCAGACAACAAGGCTTTATTTCTTTGCAGAGGCTGAAATAATACAGTCATTTTAGAGATACTTATTGTTTGCTGTCTCTCTTTAGGATTCAGATAAAAAGAACTCAGATTGTTTGTGAGACTCTAAAGTAAACATTGACAGACCGCTTTGACACATCTCTTAAAAATCCCACAGGACAAATCAAGAGCCCCACAGTTTCACAGTAGCATACTATATGAATAAATCAGGTGGCAGAGCACATTTCTATTATAACTAGATTTTAGCATGGTAAAGGATATGTTAAATTCCACTTTATTGTCCATTTGTTCCAACAGATCGCAAATATAAATCACCTTTCAAGGCAGTCTCTCACCTTCTCAAAAAAAGGTAGCTGACATTACAAATTGTGGCAAAGCACCGCACATCCAAATTTGGTGCTTTGGTCAGAATAGATCCGTTACCTATCACATTCTGCTGTTGGTTATTGCTTGTTGATTATAGATTATTGCTGCTGCTTGGCTGCTGCTAGCTGCAGTACACGTCAGATATTTGCTACTGGCCAGTACATATGTGTAGAGTAGCACAGTGCTGTGAGTTATTTGAGACAGTGACTGCTTGTGCTTAGGTGTTCAGGTCAATAGTGGCCTATATTATATAGAACGCGCATAGTCAGATTCTATACAGGATGGAGGGGCTGGGGAGGGGGCGGTGCGAAACAGCTGCGAAACGCTTGCTATGTGAGCTGCTCCAACAGGCAGCCTGTACCATGTAAAGGCAGTTAAGCTCAGTGGCTGTGTGTTGCAACAGGAAAGCCAATCATGGCGTAGTAGTCGTCTTAGGAGTTTAACGTATCGGCTGTAATATGTCATTCATTGTGTAATGACCCATTCAGTCTGCACCGATCTATGATGTTCATGACAGAACTTGGCATTCATTCAAGATGGATAAGATTAATGCTAAAACTAAAAATATTTAAAATATAGACTAAAATAAGGCTAAAATATCCCACAAATATTTTTGAGTATTATGTGAAAACAGTAATATTGTGATTAAAAATAAACCTTTTTTGTTTTAATGTTTTAAAGTGTAATTTATTTCAGGAATGGCAACGCTGAATCTTCAGCGTCATTACTCCAGTCTTCAGAGTCACAAGATCCTTCAGAAATCATTCTCATACGCTGAATTGCTGCTCAAGAAACACTTTCAATTATTATCATGGTTGTTGAAAACTGCTGTGCGGGGCATTACTTTTCTGTGGAAAGCGGATACATTATTCTTTTTTTTTGGGTCAGGGTTCTTTTGATGAATATTAAAAGAACAGAAATATGATCTTCAATATAGAAAGTTCAATTGTAACATTATAAAGGGCTTTAATGTCACTTGATCATTTTAATGCATCATTGCTAAATAAAAATATGAATCTCTTAATTTACAAAAAAATAAAAATCTGAACAGAATACACATTTTATTTGTGTTCGAGACCTAAAATTATATCCTGAAACATTAACATAACAGTTAATTAAATAAGGCTAACGCATAGGCTAGCTATCCATAGTCTGTACAACAAAGGCCCAGGCAGAAACCCTTAGGCAACCGACAGAAAACATACATATCTCAGAGGATTTGTCACTAGTGCAACATAACATCTTTGATAGGTCACCGTCATGGCCTAGGATTTAAAATGAACACGCAGATGAGGCCGGGTACAGATCCCTTGCCGACCCTGTATTCCACAGGTAGCATGACATCATTATCGATCGCTCATTTTCTATTAGTCTCTGCTATGCGCTTAGTCTGGCTTTCTGTGGCTTCCTCTTGCACTCTGTGTGCTAGCTAAAGAAGGCGAAAATAGGCGAATTTCAGCCAGCAACGGCAAGTGGTCTCTCTTCTTGTCAAAGTGTCAATGAGAAAATTCCTAGTGAGGGTGAATGCATCCCTTCAGAGGTTAATAAAGAGCTACTGCGATAATGAGTATAGAGAGACGAATCAGCTGCACATTCCTCTCCTTTACCTGTCTTCGCACTGTTAAGCGCATGACCTCATTAAGTGGCGACATGGCCCCAAAATTTTTTGGACACATTGAGCTAACATCATTTAAAATGTATGGGCTAGTCACTAACATTGAGCTTAAAATCTATTGAAAATAGCGCTATAATCATAGCAAATTCTCTAAGTCACTCATCATGCAATGCTCCATCAATATAACAATTGCATAGACAGTTCTCACAGCTGACCTTACTGTTAATACGGCAGGCTGAGTCTCATAGAAGACTTTAATGGATTTATGAGTCAGATTCCGGTCATCATTGTGCGACTATCCAGAACAACCGCAGTGTTATTGAGTATCTTCATCAGTGATGTCGCTATAATAGTTTTTATGGGGGGGGGGGGGGGGGGGGATTATTTGATTCAAGTTCGAATAGATTTTTTTTAAAATGACCTTTATCATTTTTAAGTTTAGATAAAGTTGTAAATTTATTTTGTTTTGTGAATTTTTTATTTTATTTATTTTAAATCTTAGCAATTTTTTAAACATAATCTATATTGTTCCTATTCGTGATAGCATTTTTATTTCAGTTTAGAGTTATTTTAGTAGTCTTCATAGCTAAAGAACAGAAATTATAAGCTGAAGCTGTGGCATTTAGTTTAAATATAATTTTCAGTTTCAACATCTTTATTTGCTAATAAGGAACAATTGATTTCTGTATTTAAGTTTAGCTGCTGTGTTATATGATAATAAGCCCTACGCACAGTGTGTTCATACATATTTAATTATGAAGGACTATATCGCATTGGTCATAGGCATTTCAGCAACTCAAGCAAAGCTTCCAGAACTGTTGCTTCTTTTTGGTAAGCATTGGGGGGTGATATCATTTTTTTAATCATTTAAAAATAATAGGTTTTGGCTTGTCGCTACACACATTGTAATTACATTAAATAGGCACTTTAGTCTTGGAATGTCTCTGTCGGCATCTCGATATAATATAAAAAAAAACATGTGGCCTGAACTCGCCAATACTCTTTTAGGAGCCAAAAGAGGACCATTTTTTGTTCCATGTTTCTGGATGTTATCAATTTCCTTTATTTATTAGTCCTGCACTCGCATAGCTAGTAGAGTCTAGGGCAAGCCTCTGCCTAAGCTGTGTCAAATCATGTCCAACTATACACGCTAACAGATCTCAGGTTTCAGAGCTCCAGTATATTTCACCTTTACTACAAATGAAGCATGTGCATGTGCGTGGCGCTTTGTTTTCATATGCCTGAAGCTAGCAAGATCTAGCCTTTTGCTCTATGTCAAGCTTCAGAAACCAAAGCACCAGGGCCTGGATTGGTGACTCTCTCACCACCTCTGATGTGAGGATAGGAGTATTATAGAAAGTAACAAACCAATAAGTGCTTAGAAAAGAAAATCGGGGAGTGAACAGGACATGTCTAAGAGCGTGATAAGTGAAGGTAGAGATGAGTGAAACGGTTGGTAGGCTTCGTTTATGGGAGCGTGAGAGAGAGAAGGAGAGAAGAGTCGATAAGAGGAGGTAGTAGAGTCGGGGATTGGATGGATCCAGCCTTGTCATGAACATTTTAATTGTGAATAGTTGCGTGGAATACACGTGTGAACTGCAGTTGCCTCTCTCAACCTGTGGCGCTGAATGGTGACGGCAGGAGACATGACAGGAGTGGGATGTGACATAACTTCAGCATGAGCTCCACTCACGAAACTCGAAAACAAACAAAAAAGGCTTGAATAACATAAAGTAGCCACACAGCACTGTGGGCAGCAAAGACAAGGATACTACACACTGAGAAACACAGACAAAAGAACGCAAGAAAGGAAAGCAAGGTACCCTCTGGTGTTTTTGTGTGCTTTTGTGTGTGTTGCCACATAAAATGTGTGTTTGGGAATGTGACGACTGTTTTGAGTTGCACGCTGTAGTTGTGTAAGTGTGATGGTGTGTTAGAGTTTGGGTTTGTGAGTGTGTAATTGGGGTGTGTGTTACTCCATCCAGAGATTCTGTTGCTGTCGAATTACTGTCGAGGTCAGATTGAGAAATTGAGAGAGAAATACAGAATACATGGTCAATAGCAGCAAACTGAAGATCTTGTAGGTGAGTTGGATATAGTGGAGTTTACTTCTGAATATTTTCTCAGAGGGAGAGGAACTTCACTGCCTGCTTTTGCATGAGGTAGAGTAGAGTGTTTTTTCTCTCCCATACGCTCTTCTACTTTTGTTTTGTCTCTCATACCTCCAGTTCTCGCACCATGACTGAGATTAGAAGGCTTAGCAAGAATAAATGTTTTCAGGGAATGAGGGTGTAGACGCTACATTTGCACGTGAATGCTGAAATGGGACTTGTGAAAACACATGTGAGGCATCTTTGGAGAGGGAGTAATAGTAACTTTTCTCAGATTTCACTGTTTCTATGGGTACTAAGAGAGTCTTGATATAGACACAGTAGCTGAAGTGGCTGCTGACTTCTGGGCATTTCTTCTGTTACACAGAAGTGTGGCGTAATGGTTAAAGATCTGGGCTGGTAATGAAAACGTTGTGGGTTCAGTCCCCGATTTGTACCCTCAACCCCAGTTTGCTCAAGAGGGACTGGACCTGTAACAAATGTACTGGTCATAGTTCTTGCTCCTGGAAAAACATTCCAAACAGATATTTGGGTTAGGACTGAGATTGGACTTGAACATTATTATAAACCTGTCTGATTTTATGAGTAGATAATAAGAGTTGTTATTTGTTAGAAAAAAATATTTTAACAAAACTGTGCTGGTGGGCTGCGGAATGGATTATTTGAGTATAACTTTCACATCACCACGTCATAGAGTCAAGTGGTTGGCGATACAACATTACGAACAAAAGCTATAAAACCGATGATTATTACTTGCAATATTGACAGTAGTGTTGAGATTCAATATAAGTCATGTAAGGGCATTTCAAATGGATCTGAGGCAACTAATTGTTATGACAAGTTTAAGTCGAGTGCTGTAAAAAAAATGTCATGTGGTGCAATCGGGCGGCAAAACTTACTGATATATTATTGAATAGTTAAAAATTATAAATATCTGCCAAGAATCACTTTTGAATAAACGTATGTTGAAACTAAATATATATAATTGTGTTTTAACAACAAGGGTTTGAAGTAAATATTAGTTTATAAGAGATGTGTAAATTTCCAATGTTTTTAAAGTGGTTGTTACTTTAGGGTTACACCTACTTGAGTTACATTTTTTGCGGAAAATATAGCATTATAAATTGGAAGCCTTTTTCTGAATAATGGTTCACTAAGCATTTTTTTTCAAATCGCATATGAAACTACATGAATAAAATATTATTTGCATTTCTGCTATGTAACTTGGCATCATAGTGTTTGTAAACTATCTTTAAAAAAAAAAAATTCGTGATGCACCCGCTCTACTGCTATGTTAGTGAGCATCATAGAGTCATATTCTTATTCATTTATACTTATCTGGGCGCTTTGCAGAAATGTAATGTTGCATTGTTTCTTCTCTCTCAGTTATGCTAGTGGCAGGGTGTCTTTGCAGTGGTATTTGGTAGAGGGGGGCTAGCTCAGAGATACAGATGGTCATTTGGTCACTCAGGATGTCCAGTGTGGGGGCCAGCTCATGGGGCAGGATGGGGATCTGGTGGGCCGCTAATAGACATACTGAGATTCCTGGCCTTCAGGTCATGGCCAGTTAAGAAGAACCACGGGGTTCATCGCTTGGGCCTTGGGCTTTCGTATGCTGGTTGCAAGGCGCAGTATAAGGGGCTGGGTGCCCGCAAGTGAGAGTCTCAGTAATTTGGTGGGCATAGCAGGGTCGGAAGGTCCATAGTGGACGTGTGCTGGAGATAGTAAGTTATCACTAGTCGCAAAGCAATCTTCATCCCTAGTGGTGACTCTCATAGTAATGCACACTCCTAGGCTTGACATTTTCATATGAAAGTATGTATTTCGTAACTAGTTGATCGTGTTATACGCCCTAGAGTTTGTTTTTGAAGATTTGAATTTAGTTGGATGCTAATCAAAGATTCCCAATCTTGATTAGCCATATTATAGGAAAGTTTTCATCAATAGCCATAGAGTTTAGTGTTGTAGCATTTCTCTTGGTGGCCAGTCTGTGGCCTAAACCTGAACGATCGAAATTTCTTGTGTGCTTAGCATTATTTGGAAGCGGTTATACACGAATTCGCTGGACAAAGATTCACGTATTCAATGTCAATGATTAGCTAGCAATCTACAAGGTGACATGTCTTCTGCTTGAATGGGCCTTATCTTCTTTTTTTGTTGTTAGCTGTTGTGGGCTTGTCATATCGTCCCCAGAGTGCTTTACACCTTGCCTATTTCGGGTGTGCAACTTTTCTATACTGGGGCAAAGACTAAAACATATTTGGTTGGATATGCTTTATTATGAATCTTCTGGAGGGCAACTCAGTAGCGATTGGTGATGTTGTCACGGCTGACATGTTTCCTTAGCGTAATCAGGTCCTAATGGCCGACTACTAATAATAATGTCAATTCAGTATGCATCCTCGGTCACTTGCAGTGTTGCCAGTTATTGGTAATGTGGACGATTTTGCAGGCCTGGCAAAAGCTTCACTACATAAACCCGCTAAAACACTGCCCCACAGTAGTCCAACAATAAAGTCAGCAAAAAAAAGTCAAAATATTGTGATAAAATGTTCTTGCCATGCCATGTAAGGACCATTTTTAACCAGACTCGCATTAAAACAAAATAAATGATGATCAAAGAATATCATATAAAAAATATATGCAATCTTCACAAAAAACGGATAAATTCAAGGACATAATAATAAAAGATAATGACCAACATCTGACTATCAATATGTAGGCATATACACTGTGACAACACAGTTCAATCAAGATATAACTACGAATTCCTTCAAAAACATAAAGTGGGCGTATTTTTCAATGTCAACAGATCATAAGGCCAATTTACATGGGCAAAATGTGGTTACGCCAATATACATGATCAAGTGAAATCTCTAATGTAATTGGTCAGGTCTATTTTGGCGACATTCGTGCGATCCAGCACACATCTCGTGTGCTCGTGCAAAACTGCATCATTCTATTATATACACTACTGTAAGCAGATAATCCGATGGCGCTTATCACAACTGGCACCACACAGTATAAGCGGCTTACCTTGCCTGTTGCACGTAACAGACAGAACTAGATGTCTTTTGGTGAGAACATATGTAGGAACATAAACAGAACTGGCCATCAGTCGACTGCATATTGCAGTTTTGATTTTTGAGAGTCACATCGCTCCGCTTCTTTCCGGTACCTGATATTTATACTTTTGGCCTTGTGATGCACTATTGAATATGACAGTCTATTGCATATCGAAAAAATGCTGATCCCTATCAGCGCTAGAAACGCCGCATTCACACAATCGCTCTCGAGATCATCACATTTCGATGCTGCTGATCGTCCTAGTGACTGCTAAAGCGCAGTTGGCGACTGGCTCGACCGTGTCATCATCAGCATCAGCCCAAACCTTTCTGCTAGGTGGTCGAGTGAGTTAAGTACAGTGCAATAGATGACACTGATTGGATGCAGTACATGCACAATTGGGTTTTGTTTGTTAACCAATTAGTCTATACAATTTAGTAGGGATGATCACCGGTCCCCGATCACAGAAAGCAGTATATGCCGATTCAGATCACTCGGATACGATCAATGTTTTAAAAGCCTTCTTTTTTGACAAGTCCCTTTTTGCTGTTTTATTCATGTAGAATTATTTTCTAGTGATGTCCAATCAAGATTTAGTAACGATTTGATTCAGGGCCTGACATTTTCATTTTGAAATGATTCGTCCGCTGCTTAGTGTCACAATCTTGTGATGGGTGTTTTTGTTTGTGTCAGTGAGGGGTGATAGGGGAATTTTTTAGAACATTGTTTCTAAATATATAGTTATCTTCCCGCTGGAATAATGTTTGTATTTATCATGGCACTGCATTTTTGTCTTTTACAATTTTGAGGGCAATTGTTGTCACATATCTTACACACAAGCACAACCTGATTTCGTGAGATGTTCTGTA
Source organism: Sinocyclocheilus anophthalmus (assembly GCA_018155175.1). Taxonomy (NCBI): domain Eukaryota; kingdom Metazoa; phylum Chordata; class Actinopteri; order Cypriniformes; family Cyprinidae; genus Sinocyclocheilus; species Sinocyclocheilus anophthalmus. The sequence continues at coordinate 19,601 of JADLZN010003438.1, forward strand.
TTGATTTCAGCACATGACATCCGTTTGCAGTGCGTATTGGCCAAAGGCCCATGTTGCGGTGAGGTCACTACGCGCTGTGCAGAAGCAGCACGTGTACTGTGCTTTCACACAGGACGGCGTGCAACTGATCACTCCCGTGGCTGGTTACTAGCAACCAACATATCGTATAATCAGCTGAGCTGTCTACACTGCGCATAATGGAATGCTCTTATGACTTATATTGTACAGCTGTCCATCTGACTGGCGTGTTTGCTGGATTTCAGTCAGCGAAACGGCACAACAAAGCTGATGACTTTCAACATGACTCTGACTGTCTCTGATTGGCCATTCAATATGCCTAAGCCACAGAGATTACGATGTGTGATGGTATAGAAGCGGCAAAACTGTATAAAACGAACCTAAATATGTAAATATCTCGCGCACATGAGTGCAGTTATATCTTAATCACAATAATGCACACTATCGATCACTTTCTATTCATTATCAGCTGTTGTTATGCAATAGTACCGCAATATATTAATTTTGTTATGTGCAAGAGCATTTTGTTTGTCTAATTTTAGATGGTCATTTTTTGCCATAATTACCCTCCAATTGCCTACCCCGTGGCCTGGGGAAGGCTAAACCTTCCCCAGCCTTACAAAGCCTATGCTTAGCAATCATCTAGCAACACCCTAACAATCTATAACATCTTAGCAATGCCCTTTCAACACCCTATCAATGCACAAACAACCACCCAAGACAAGCTAACAACATCCTAAGATCCTACACTCAAGGAAAAAACCTGGATCCCATTTAGAAACACTTTAGCAACCACCCAGAACTTCATGGGAGCACCCTAACAACACCCTAGCAACCACCCTCGAACTTCCTGCTGGAGCACCCTAACAACACCCTACAACTCACCCACAACCTCCCTAGGCATGGCCTGCTATCTAACACCGCTATGCAAACCACTCCCATGATCTCTTTCTATATGGCAACACCGTAAAGCCACCACTCCAAGACAAGCTAAAGGCAACATCATAATCACTCATCATCAACGATAGTCCATTCAAGGAAAAACGCTAGAGAACCGACTTTAAAACACTTGAGCAAATCACTCCTAATGCCTGGGAACCCTTCTCCAGCACACGCCGCTAGGCAACGCATCCTGACAAGCTAGCACATCAACACGCCTACTTACTAGAAAAACTATGAAGCCAGTGCCATGAAGAAACATTTTAGCAACACTTTCCAATGGCCCCCACATTCCTGGGTTAATGCCCATACTTAGCAACCACCCAAAACTTCCTGGGAACACCTTAGCAACTGCCAACATCTTCCTAGCAAAACCCTATCAATGCTCAAGTAAACACCCAAGACAAGCTAGCAACATCCTAACACCCTACACATAAGCAAAAAAACTAGAAACACTTTAACAACCACCCAGAACTTCCTGGGAACACTCTAGCAACCACTCATATCTTCCTAGCAACACCCTATCAGCACCCAAGCAAGCACCCACAAGGTAGCACCACACTAACAACCACCTACACCTAAAGAAAATCCTTGCAACCACTTAAAAACACTCTAGCAACCACCCAGAACTTCCCGGGAACAATGTATCAATGCTCTAGCAATCACCTAGCAAGTTAGCAACACTATAGCAACAAGCTAGAAACACCCTATAATCCTCCCACAACCTCTATAATAGCCCCCATTACACCCTATCAACTGCCTTAGAAATAAACTAAAAGTTAGAGAGAGATGTGCTGTAACTAGACCTCCAGCAAGAGGATTGAGGATCTCTGCCATCTGCTCACAAATCCTTGTGTGGAACCTAAGATTGTAAGAACAATATTCTTTATATCCCCAACCTTTCTGTTAAGTGGTCTTGGGAAAGTTTTGCAAAGCCGGCCCCTGAGGCCGTCTTGGACACTGACTCTTTAAAACCCTCTCGACCAATTTTATGTAGAGGTCCAACCAGAAGAGCAGAAGACTATGTGAAAAGTCTCCGTTTCTGGATTTTCTCCTCCTACCCCCACAAGTCTCACACTCCCTCTGTTACACTGAAAAAGCAAGTAGACTTTGAGTTGCCAGAGTGTGTGAGTTTACAGGCACTTGGGATTTAGCTGGACATACACCGAGGATAACATCTCATTCAGAGTCTTCTAGTCTCATATTATCTTCTTAAACTCCACAATTTATAGCATTTTCTGGTCTTTCTGAGAGGGAGACAAAGCCAACGTGTGGAAAGGTCTGAGAGATGAGACACATGCTGTGTTATTGAAAGATGACTGATTTTTCTGAAATGCTTTGTAATATTACATCTCTTTTCATTACCTCATAATCTCTTTTTTATCTGGTTTCACAGTCTCCAACCAAAAAAGTATATTTCATTTTAAGGAATGTGTACTTGTAGTGTACTTCATATCTTAAAATTGTGTGTTTTTAAAAACTCTACTTGTATATAAATACTCTTTATGAAATAAACAACAGAGATACACTGTAAGTTGACTGTAAAGTAATTTTACATCATTTTAATGATCTATTTAAACATATAGCGTTTACAGAAGTAACTGTATGTTGAATGTGATGATTACCATACTACACCGTAAATATTTGATTAAATGTGTAAAACTGAATGTGTTATTTACTATTACTTTTATATTTTAATGTATTAAATTGCAACTTCAATGCATTTGGGGTTCCCCCCCCCCCCCCTCATTACCAATATCTTACATACACAAAACCAATATTATTATATTAAGTAATTTTATTTCCCATAATGTGCTTCTCCGTACAACAACAGTAAACTTTAAATCCTATTTCAAAGAACATTTAGTAAAAACACATAAAGTTGTACTGATCCTACATATGGGGTCAAACACTAAATTTCATCTAATTGTATTTCCTCTCATTGTTAAACTAACGACATTTGTGCTTTAAAATGTCAATTCAAATACATTAAGTGTTCAATAACATGACTTATATTTTAAGTATTCTTCTAATATTATTTAAAGTATGCATTTTATTGCAATATTAAAATGTACTAATTCACAGAAGATGATGTGAGTGGTGCATGTCTGCACTTGGTTAATAGCACATTTAGTACATTGCTTAGCAGGTTCTAGGGGGCTTTGTGTAGATGCTATAGGGCATTGCTATATAGTTACATGAAGGCACAAGACCCACAAGACTCTGATATCCCAGTCTATATACAGAAATAGGATTTGGGACATGCTGCTTCTTGTAGGCCCTTCTCCAAACAAATCATTTGGGCTATCCTGATTCAGGACATTTCTGGGCTTAGGGGCTCAACGGTGCAGCACTAACTCCTTGCGTCACCCCTGTTTGACTGAGCTCAGCCTCTGTCTACCCCCCTCCCTCCAGCCAGAGGGCTCTATCAGGTCCGGAAGCTTTTTGAGGGGTGAGATCACTGTACATGGGATTCCCTCTAATGCAAAACATAGACACAGTAAACATCGATCCTTTATCACATGAGTAAAAGCAGGGAAAACAGAGCTTTGTCTCAATTTGTCTCCATTTACTACATTCTATTAGCTTTTAAAGCATAATATTATATTATTTAATCAGGATTGTCATGATAAGTATAAGGGGCAGTCGTGGCCTAATGGTTAGAGAGTCGGACTCATAACCAAAGGTGGGGGTTTCAAGTCTCGTACCGGCAGGATTGTAGGTGGGGGGGTGAATGTACAGCGCTCTCTCCAACCTTTCAATACCACGACAAGGTGCCCTTGAGCAAGGCACCAAACACCCAACTGCTCCCCAGGCGCCACAGCAAAAAAATGGCTGCCCACTGCTCCGGGTGTGGGTTCACGGTTTGTGTGTGTTCACTGCTGTGTGTGTGCACTTTGGATGGGTAAATGCCGAGCACTAATTCGAGTATGGGTACCATACTTGGCCACATGTCACTTCACTCACTTCACTGTCATAAGTAATAAAAAGTATGGTAATCACTTTAATGGGACCTTCATAATGACTTTCATTTTACTTTTTAACACTCACAGAAAAGTTTCTGTAGTGAGAACCTGTGGGACTCTTATAACAAGTGCATATAAAAGTGAAGAAGAAGGCAGATGTTCCTTAACTGGTCATTCTTATTGTGGAGGCCAGACATCTGTTAACGATGATCTCGAATGCCAACATAGACTGATGACTTGTGGTCAAACGGAGGAGGGTTAAATGAAACATGAGCTTCCTGTAATAGCTCTGAAATAAAGAACATGTGAATGTTTAATGGCTTTTGGAGACACTGATATACATCCCAACGCACGTCACAGAAACACAAAGGAACAGAGGATGGTTAAAGAGCACATGAGGTCAGAATGGGAAACTGTGATAGACATTAGGGTTAAAACTGTGTCTTGCAGAGTAGAGGAATATGACGACATGTTTTCATAATAAGTACATTTAGTGTTGCTTAGAAGATTATGAAGATAAGTAGGCCTTTACAACCATGGAATTCCACAGAAAAATGCAGATTTCCACAGAATAGGAACACCACTCATTCAAGGTCCACACATGCATGATCATTTAATAACTATCTTTGCATATTGAACAGCTCTCTGCTGTACGTCATTCTGATTGGTCATTCTCAACATTACGCAATCAAATGTTTTTATCCAATGACCACAAACTAAATTCCTGATTCTGACTGACATACATTCCGAAGGGTTATAAAGTAATTCCAGTATTTTGTTGACTACATTACAGTTGTAAATCAATTTCCAAACCAGTAACATCATGGTATACTGAGAATATTATTAAATATTAATGTATTCCGAAGTGTAACAGCTTCTCTGGTTAATGTCATGGCCGCATTACGAACTCGGGTGTGCATTAATAATCAATAATGAATTAGGAGTCAATTGTTCCATCAGAAAGAGTCTAGTATTATCAGCTACATTCAACACATTTTACAACATTTAAAGTAAAGCCACAATTCCACAGGTTTATCACCAAATATTTTTTTAGTTTGTTTTTGAAAGAAGTATCTTGCTCACAAAGGATTATTTATTTCATTACATACAGTAATAATCATTAATATTGTAAAGTACAATTTTTAATAATTTTGTATACACTTTCAGGATTCTTGAATTTGTTTGAAATAGAAATCTTTTTGCAACATTATAAATGTATTTACTATCACATTTGATCAATTTAATGCATCCTAGCAAATAAAAGTATGCATTTCTTAAAACAAAATCTCTCTGACTGCAAACTTTTGAACCATAGTGTATTTTCATTGACTTTTCATTCTGTATATTAACTATGTCGAATAGAAACTTCTACATTTTCTGTGCATCCTTCACCTACGAGTCCCAATCAGCCAAGTCGTCTCATGTGTCTCAGTGTTTGTGGCTTTCATTATGTAACTCACAGTAATGAATACACCTGTGACATGTTCGTTTCACCGTTTACGCCAACAAATACTTGCCCTCTCTCACCCTCTTCCAGCCTGTGTATGAAAACAACCAGGGAACTCACTGACAGCCTCTCACTAGTCTTAATTTACATAAGAAAGCATTAAGTCTTTTACCACAAACCTGTCAGGGAGACTAAGGCACACTTCTCACACACCTCTTTTAAAGTCAAGATAAGTGGGATAAAACAAAGTCGCTAATCCCTTTGCAGTAAGATTTTACATAGCTTCAATACACTATCCGAGTGCTGAACCTCTTAGCTGGACTGTTTAATTTTGGCTGTGGCCGTGATGTTGGTGTAATGAAACAAGGACACTCTGACAGCATTAATGGATGAAATTGCAGTTTAGAGCTCCAGAGAGAAAGCACGGGAATGAGGAAAGTCTAAAAGAAGCTGCCAAGGTCACAAACAAGTTCTCTGACCTCAGTCTGGGTCATGACGGTTACACCCAACTGTCCGGCAAGCACACACACGCTCAGCAAGGGGTACTGACACACCCGAATTCGCTGCTGTGAAACCAGATAACAGTATGGGGACATTTCCTGTTGTCATGGCAGCCGGCCCATGACCTCTTGACCTCCATATCTCTTTGTTTAGATCTATTAATACCATTGGAGATGGAATAATCCAGTCGCTGTGTCTATCAGAGTATGTTTGCACAGCACTACAAAGAAGTGCTACTTCTGTCTTGTGGGTGGAACTTGATATTATTTTTTGGCTTTTCATATTTATGTATTTTGTTAAATTATGGCTGTAAGCTTTATTACATTGGCTTTAAAGTTATAATTTAGCCAGAAATGAAAATTCTGTCACCATTTACACCATTTACCCTTATGTCATCTAAACCTGAATGACTTACTTTCTTCAATTAATGAGATAATTAAATGAGTATCGGGTTGGGTGAGTTCAATATAGTGACAATACATTACGACTTTAAAGGGTTAGCTCACCCAAAAATGAAAAATCTTGTCATTAATTACTCACCCCTTTTATGAGTCATCTTCAGAACACAGATTAAGATATTTTTGATGAAATCCTAGATCTTTCTGACCCTTCATAGACCTCAACACAACTACCACGTTCAAGGCCCAGAAAGGTATGCATCATTAAAATAGTCCGACATCAGTGGTTCAACCATAATGTTACGAAGCTACGAGAATACTTTTCTGTCAGAACGCGGTCGTCTGCATCAGCAGCAACAACACGCATGCATTGTGCTTACTCTCAGAAAGTGCCTCGACTCTGACACGGAAGAAAATTATTTTTGAATAAAGTTTTTTTTTTTTTTGTGCACAAAAAGTATTCTTGTAGCTTTTAAATTATGGTTGAACCATTGATGTTACATGGACTATTTTAAAGGGGTCATATGACGTTGCAAAAAAAATTATTTTGTGTATTTGGTGTAACAGAATATGTTGACATGCTTTAATGTTCAAAAAACACATTATTTTTTAAATAATGTACATTATTGTAGGTCCTCATGCCCCGCCTCTCTCAAACGCTTCGTTGTCTACAAAGTCCCTCCTTCCGACAAGAACAGTCTGCTCTGATTGGCCAGCTGAACCAAAGCATTGTGATTGGCCGAACACCACAAACACTCGTCGAAAAGTAACGCCCGTACAAATCACTGCCATCATCTTTCAAAAATAAATGTAAAGACAGTAAATAATGTCATTAGTGTTACCATCAGTTCAAGCCCGAAAGGGGAACAGACACAGTAATGATGCAGTACACAAGCCGTGGTTAAGACAGCTGACTCTACTGTGATGTGACGCTGTCTCTCTCTCTCTCTCTCTCACACACACACGCGCGCGCACACACATACACACACACACATGATGCGCAAAACACCGCATTTGAACAGTCAATAGCAAATACTTAATAATAACAAAACAGTAGCTGATTCAAAAGCACCAAATTGTCATAGCAAAGTCAGAATAACCTCCTCTCCTAGGTTCACGAAACAGTAGTCCATAAAATGCATTGCAAGTCTTTAAGTCTTAAAGATTTCTAAATGCATCTACTTTCGGAAGGCCAAATAAAGTGCTTTTGCTTTCGCCTAGAAACACACACTGACATGGCTGCATCAACACTAACTGCAGTTACTGAAACCACGCCTTCTTTCTTTGCATGCACATTTGGGCGGCGTTATGCAAATCTTCCCACATAGTGACCTAGCTATGTGGGGGAGTGTTAGGGAACGAGCCGTTTTGGGGGGCATGGCAGAGTCTTAACTTTCATAAAGAATATCTCTTCGGCTTTGAGACTTTAGTCTTTGCAACTCCAGGGATCTTATCTATGCACAATCAGCTTGTAACACTCCAAAGAGAAAGGAAAACTTGAAATGGCATCATATGACCCCTTTAACAATGTCCTTACTACATTTCTGGGACTGGAACATGGTAGTTGCATTGCTATCTGCTGTATTTTATGAATGTAGGTATTGTGAATTTTCATGCCGAACATCTGTATTGGTGTGAACAGGCCTTTACTCTGCACTGCTGTACAATTGCAGAAAAAAAGCAAAGTTATTTCTGAGGTAGAACAAATTATTTTGTTACCATTTTGTTATTTTGTTACCATTAATGTTACCAAGACAACATTTTTATTTTGAAAAAAGTGCACCGAAGATCACAAGACCAAGAACATGTGTTAATAAAATAAACAGGATAAATTATGATTCCATGTTGATGTAATAAAATAGGCTGATAGTTTTCATAAAAAGATGATGGAATTTGTTCATCCACTTGTGAAAGTTTAAATGCCTGCTAACTATTCTGGATTTCAGCATGTCAAAAAGCTGTTTGTCATCAAACATCACACTGTAGGCATGAATGAGGAAAGAATTCTGTCTGCTTTTGTTGTGAAGCACAACACTTTTAGCTCTCCACTGACAGCTTTTTCACACCCTGTGTTTTGCTTTGTCTCCTTCCACCTGGTTGATGCTGAGATGAAATTCTGCTGATTTTTTTTTTCATTTATTATAATGGATCATGACTCATCATCTCACCTTGACCTTGATTCTCTTCTGCCTCCTCTAGCCTCTTCATAACTCTGGCACTGTGAGCAGGCATGCTAGGAATGAAGACAGGGAACAATGAACACATAGATATACTATGAATGTTCAGGCTGGGCTGCTCATAAGATGAGCTATTCCTTCCTTTTTAACTTGCAAAGACAAAATGTCTTGAACAATTAAAAAGGGAGGAAACAATGTTGAAACAATAATCAGAAAAGGACAAGCAGATCCCTCTAAGAGCAGGTGAATTACATTTGTAGGTTGGCACTGAGGAAACTGGCCATGTGTCTGCCAAGTGTTGGATCTGGAGGAATGTAGGTGGATGGAATTTGACTTGATTCTGCTTTGATTACACCCCTCATTCCTGTATAGTGATATCCCAGCAAATCCAGAACAATTCCAGATTTGTGCAAGAGAAAACTGTTAACTTAAAGAAAATGTTCTCAGTATGGTTTTGCGTTTTGGCGTTGTTTTGTGTTCTTAAGAACAGTGAGAACAGCAGGTTTGAGTTACTGGCCATTGATCTAATAAAGCTTGTGCCAGCAATGCTTGCCAAACTGTCTTCACCTTCAGCCACTAGAGGACAGTGTGGAACAAAACGCTCATTTCCCTCCACAGCAGACGTGCTGTTTCAACATCATTTGAATCATATCTTTAAATGTTAGCAAATTGGCATTTTTAAAAGTACAAATTTTCACAATTAAATTTTCCATGTATAATAATGAGGCCTTCACTTCAGGATATATTTTGTCCAATGTTCATTGAAATATCTTTCAGCGTGATTTTTCCAGCTGATTAAGATAAAAACATTCACAACCAGTCAGAATCCACTTGACTTTAAAGAGCTCCAGCATTTAAAGCAACAGACAAATAAGCCACAGGGGGCGCTTATGATGAACGGAATGTTATCATACTCACTTTGTGTGTCATCGTTCTTGATGCTAAACAAAAACAACACTATTTTATGCATCTTAATAGCTATAGGCCTAACAGAACCAGGATGTCTGGTCATCATATTTATGTAATAATCTACATTCTGTAACATCAGGCTTGGCAGTATTTAATACATGGTACATATTTAAAATGCACTCAGATTCTGTCTGGAGTCCTGAGGTACAGTTCTAACATGTACCTGAACACACTTCTGTCTTCACACAAGCTATGAAATGGCTCTCACACACGTGCTTACTCATGCACATATGGGGGTCTTAATCTCTTACAATTCTAGAGGTGCAAGAAAAAGAACTATTGTCACCTTGACAATAGGAGTCATGACCTGCTAATTAACCAAGTAATGTGTCGTCATAACTGTATGACTAACTAACTAACTGCATTTTAATACAGCGTCATTTTAGTCATACTTGGGATGATTTATTTTGACAAAGCTCTATAAATAAAGCAATACAATGTAACAATGTAAAAAAAAAAAAGTTTGTAGTTGCGAGAATGTTTCTTACGAAAAATTGAAGTGTGACAAAAACAACTGACACACTTTTGTCACTTCAGCAGTGATGATTGAAGCAGACGACAGGTAGGAAACCAGTAATATCACTACACCTTCAGGACATTGAATTCCTGTCAGGTGAAATTCCTCTCTTCACATCACAAGCCTCTAAAATAGCATAGAGTGTCCCACAGCACATTCATAGGTTCAGGAGAGGAAGAATCAACAGAATTCAGAAGAACTGAGTCACATGGAAGAGCGGTGGTGTGAGTCTGTGCAAAAAGCTTAATGCAGAGCCAAATAAGGGTGGCATTGATTTATAAGGCATTATTATCCATTAGGCTGTGATGATGCCCTCTGAAAGCTTCTTGTGGCATTCAGACTACTTCTAAGTGTCTGTAAATTGATGTAGGATGTACTTGTCTTAGTCAAACCTGCTATTAAACCTGGAGCTAGTCTATGGCCAAACATGAGAGTGATGTTGAAGGGTTTGTGTTGGTATTTGCATGTTTTGTACTTCTGGTGGTGGTTTGATAGAACCGGTTGTTTTAGTGGAAAATGATAACCTGCACTAGTGGTCTTGCTTAATTGTGTTACATAACAAATGATGTAATATGGATAATGTTTCAAAAGAGGAGTGTTTCAAGAGAGGATCAGTTTGAAATGCAGTGCATGAGGTATGAGGCAGCTGATTGAAAGGTCGTCATAGTTTTTGTTACAATCCTTTTCTGTTACATGATTCATAAAGTGTTTCCCCTGCCAAGTTGCAAGAGGATAACGTAAGTCCCAGGATTCCATTATGTTTGCATCTGCTTATGCCGGGGCCTCCTGTGTCTTCTGTCTGTTTTAGATTAACAATGATTCGCAAAGCTTTCAGTATTTATAAAGCCTGGGCTCTTGAGGTTGGAGGAGAGGAAACAAGGGAAGAGGAGGCCCAACTTGTACCTGGAAAAGGTCAAAAACATTCCTGGGGCACTGTGTTCCCCTCCTAAAATCTCCAGTGGACATTTATTTTCTTCCAGATCAGTACACAATGTATAAATTAACGTTTCTAAAGCCTGGTAGGCTTAGTTTCAGTTACAGTGTAACACACAAATGTTAAATATTTTGCATTTAAACGTAAAGCGTTACAAAATTAAATTAAATTAAAATAACAAATCATGCATAAAGTGTGCATAAAGACTGTTAAATGTCATATGATGATATTTTAAAGATCATTATTTTGCGTATTTGGTGTAACAGAAAATGTTGACATGCTTTAATGTAAAAACACATTCTTTTTCAAATACTGACATTATTGTAGGTCCTCTATGCCCCGCCTCTCTCCAACGCGTCGTTTTCTACAAAGTCCCTCCTTCCAACAAGCACAGTCTGCTCTGATTGGCCAGCTGACCCAGTGCATTGTGATTGGCCAAACACCACAAGCATGCGTCGGAAATGTAACGCCCCTTACCATAATAGCGAGATTCATCTTTCAAAGTAAATATCAAGACTTTTAATAATGTCGTTAGTTTTATCATCAGTTCAAGCCTGAAAGGGGAACAGAGTTGCGTGACAGACACAGTGATGATGCTCATATTATGTACTTGCAGTACACAAGCCGCGATTAAGAAAGCTGACTCCACTGTGATGTGACCTGTCTCTCTCTCTCACGCACACGAACACACACACACCGGGCGCGCTACTGTAAATGCGCAAAACTCCGCATTTGAACAGTCAATAGCAAATACTTAAACTATTAACAAAACATACTTACAGTAGCTGATTTAGAATAAGCGCCAGATTGTCATAGCAAAGTACCTTTTTTTTTTTAGAAATAGCCTTTGTGCACAGCCAAACTTGTACTCTTCTAGGTTTAAAAAAACTGTCGTCCATAAAATGAGTTTCACAAATTCGAACATCTGGGTTGTGCGGTTCTGTTGTAAATAAATATTAACCAATGATTCCTCATTGCATCTACTTTCGGAAGGCCAAATAAAATGCTTTTGCTTTCACCTAAAAACACACAGCATCTCCCTGACATGGCAGCTTCAACACTAACTACGATTACTGAAACCACGCCTTCTTTCTTTACGTGAACATTTGGGTGGCATTACGCAAATATTTCCACATTGTGACGTAGAGATGTGGGGGCGTGTTAGAACAAGCCGCTTTAGCCGTTCTGGATCAGCCTTCTCTTTTAAGATGAATAAAACATTTTTGGGAGGACTTGAGCTGGAACTCTGCAGATTCTTATACATGACAAATAGGTACATAACACTCCAAAGAGACAAGAAAAATATAAATCGCATCATTTGACCCCTTTAACTGTCATCTCCTTCATTTAGACGAAAAATAAACATTTTCATGACACCGTCTAAAAGCCATTATAACCATATTTTTATACGTCATACTTATGTTCATAAATTCCCAGCAACGTTATATTAGAATCATTGTAATTATAGATTTTATTAATATTTTGGATTAGTGTTTATTTTTAATACTTTCTGTTATCATTTTAATTTTAAATTTTGGTAAGTTTGTTGTGTTTTGCCTGTTATTTTTCTTTAAATATGTATGTTTTTTTTTTTTACTTTGATTTCAGGTTACTTTTAATATTTAATACATCAAGGTTAAACTAAATGAAAATGATAAATGTTGCCTTGACAACTAACTGAATAAGTTTAATTTGTTTTCTCTTTTTTGGTTAATTTTTAGTTTTAGTTAACTATAATAAACCTATCTTCAAGACCATATTTTTATTAACAATGGGCACGGTTTATGTAAACTATGAAATAATTACACTGTTTAGGTAAAATTATACTAAATACGGTATGTTAAGGTTTAAGTGTCAGTTTGTTTTATTCAAGTGATGATTTTTTTTGCTCATCTTTAGTTTTTGGTTTTAGTAAAACTATAATTAAAACTATCTTCAAGACCATTTTTATTAATTTAACCTTGTGAATATTTAATTATTTAGCATTTCATATGCGTACATTTTGGACATGATTTCTATAATAAAAATTATACATTTGACAACGAAGTGATTAGAATAACGTTTCAAGCATGAAGATTCAAACACACAAATACTAAACATGAATAGCAAATCTTAAACTATTCAATAGTTATTCAAAATACATACACAATAAATGATTAAGAACTGATAAGTAACATGGGGTTAGATACATGTATGGTTAGATTATAGCAATGGTTAGTTGCTCGAGTCCCTTTAGTGTCATTTGGGGCCTGGAAAGGCAGTTTCCGTGCCATCGGTGAATGTATGAAGACCAGAGATTAAGAGGTCTGTAGGGAATCTCTGAAAGTCTGTTCTTTGTCGTGATGTGGGGGGAAAAGTCAATCCGAAGAGTTTGTGATCACTATCACATGTTTCCATGAGTCGGTCACGCTGTGCATCTCTTTTGACTATTATTCTTGATAACTTGCCCCAAAAGTGACAATCTCCTTGAATGTCATGGGTTATTTTGTGTTAATGTTACAAGCTGTTCTGTGAAAGAGTTGGTTAGGCTTGCTTCAGACTGGCTAATGCTCGGGTCTGATTTATGACATCCTGTTTGTCTTGGGCCTCTGTGGAATTTTTTTGACTCCTCGTGCCTCAACTCGGTTTCGACCAAAACTTAGATTGTCTGATTCGGTCTGATATCCTACAATGGTTTGGCTTATTGAGACCAAACTTGGTGTGTGTTATAACACGCATTACCTGAGGCTACCAGCAGTGATTCGGCGCAGTGCCACCTAGTGGTCAGGAGATATGAAAAATTGCTATTTTTGCTTATAACTTTTGAATCACAAAACTGATCTCTTTAGATTCGGTTGAGCATGCGAAAAAATTTGAATTTTCCCATGTCAGCCATTTTGTGTGTCGGCCATTTAGAATTTTGTCATAAAATGCTATATTTTTATGAACCCTTGCAGTATCGTACGAACTCGGTATGGGTCTTTGGCACCATGCCCTGACAGTAATCATAAAGTTTGGGGGCAAAATTTATAATGAAATTTCCAAAAATGCTAATAACATTTGAATAAAGTGGGCTATTGTAATACAACTCAATATATTATTTGGTTCATGCCGAGAACATCGATACCAATTATGCCAAAATTGGCCGAACTTCCTGTCCGCCATTTTGATTCATGTTGAAAACCTACTTTTTGGAACTCCTCCTAGACCGTTGGTCCGATTTTCCCCAAATTTGACTCGGATCATCTTCAGACCATACTGGCAAAAAAGTTATGGATTTTGTGTCGATATACGAAATGGTTCTCATTTAATGCATCAATGAATTTGCTGGAAAGATGCCAAACTGCATCTGAGGCTGTATCTCTGCAAAGTTTTGAAATATTGACACCAAACTTTTTATGTGCAATTGTCACCTCACACTGACCACACCACATCAATTTGGTAACAGCGCCACCTATTGGTCAAGAGTGATAAACCATTCATTAACCATTAATTATGAAATATCCAAAAATGCTATTAACTTTTGATTGCATTAGCCTATTGTAATGAAATGGCATCAGCCATTTTGAATTTTGTCGTAAAATGCTATATTTTACGAACGCATTGCCGTATCATTATGAAACTCGGTATGTGTCTTCGGCACCATGCCCTGACAGTAATCAAAAAGTGTGGGGGCAGCGCCACCTTGTGGTCAAAGGTTATAATGAAATTTTAATAAAAAATTATAATGAAAATGAAATTTAATTAAATTAAAGAGTGTTCCATTGACACCTCACACAGAACACACAATTATATTTGATAACATCTATTGGTCAAAAGTGATAAGCCAATAAATCATATTACTAGTGGTTGTATTTATGATTTCAGCCATTTTAACCAAAATCATCAAAAATGGCTTCAATTACTCATTTTTGAAGTTGGTCTGATGCTTGCTTCTGTAGTGCTTGGCACCATAATTGTTGCTTGCAGCTATATTTTTTATTTACTTTTCCAATCTGAACTTTAAGACTCACTTCATTTTTTTCACCAACTCATATAGTTATTATGTGGTGTATCTACATTGGTTGCTATAGTAATAACGTAGGCGTCAACATGCTGACCCAGTTCTTGTCACTTTCTCCTATCTGCTACAACTGTGAGTGAAGAGAGTTGACAGTGTGGAGAGAGGTGACAGACAACAAGACATTTGCACACTGTTTATCAACACTGTGGCATAAAGTTACTGTGCTGAAATCACACAGCATTCTGAATGATGAGGGACTAAAGCATACCTCAGAAAAATCCAATATGAATCTTATTTCAAATGCACCTAAAAAAATGTATTTGCTAAAAGTCAAAAAATGTCCCAATGTTTTCCTTTGCTCAGTCTACAAATAACAATCATATTCAAATCAACCAGGGAATCAGGAAATCAAGTTTCAGCAGTGAGCCGCTACTGGTAGATGCTGTAATTACACCATTCTGGCAGTCAAAAGTAGCATGTATGCAACAAAAACATTTTATTTCCATGCAACATATGATCACAAAAAAAATAATTATTGATTATTTTTTTACAGCAGAAAAAAAATACTTGTTTTTGTCTTGTTTTCCAGAACTGTTGCATGGAATTTTAATTAAAGAGTCAAGGTTGATTGGATGAGCCGTGTTGAAAGCCATTGTAAAATTAATATAAACACACAACTTTGACACACATTCTATGTTAATGCACCAAGCTGCTACTTTGGCAACAGGAGAGCTAATGAAAAATTAATTAAAAAAATGTAACTCTATTGCACATTGGTGTCTCTTTTTATAAAAGTGATAAGCCACTCAACGACACTGATTTTACCATGGTAAGAGGTGTTTTTAGGCACAGTACAAAGAGTCTCTCAAGACTTACTGCTTCAATAACAGTCAAATCAGCTTCACAGTCACAGTCTGTGGGCATCAGAATGAAGAACAGATTGCTGTGGCCAACGAATGTTAGAAAATATCTTTGGAACCAAAATTGTTCTAGCTGGCAAGAACATAAATTCTGTATAATTGGCAGGAATGGGCCTAAATGACTCAGACTTAATGCGCCTCAGCTTCCTGTTAAAGGAAAAGACTCCAGGGAGATCCTTCAGTAAGCATTTGCATTTTAAAATGATTTTACACTGTGTCTACACAAAACACCACTCATCAAGAGCACGTGGTTTGTTGCAGAGGCCAGAGACTAAATTGATTTATCAGTCTAGAGGAAAATCTAAATTTTTGTAAATTATTATTATTATTATTATTGTAGTTGTAAGTAGAATGCTGAGTTGTTATGAACTAAAAGCTTAATATATGAACTAAATCAATTTAGTTTCATTTGTTCATTAGATAAACTACCAAGATAAGCATATTAGATCATTAGATCATTAGATAAGCATACCAAGGTTGAGAATTAACACTTACCAAGCACCAAAAGCAAGAAAATAAATAATAAATAATATTAACTCAGTTGCCAATGTGAGAAGTTTATCTACAAGGTTTTTTTTGTGATTTTTTTTTTGTGGCACACATACAGCATGTTTAGAACTAAACCATTAGCCAAATACCACTCGAGCATAGTTGAAAATGCACAATAAATCAGTGACACTTTACATTAAGGTTATAAAGGTGTTCATAAATGATTAATAACTCATTTTCAAATGCATTTTAAATCACCGATAAGCAGTTATAAATTCATGAACGTGTTATAAAGGCCTAATAAATATATTATTTCATGATGCAGCAAAAATGGACTGTTATATCAAGACTGAGGGGTGTTGTATTTATGTTTTTATCATGTACATCTCATGACTCATGTCACTTTTCATACAGTGTTTCTTACCAGAATCTACTCTGTACCTTACCCAAGATTCTCCACAAAAGTTCATGATGAACACTTGTGAACCATTTTTTAATGAGTTATAAACATTAATAGCCTGTGAAAGTGAACCTTAATGTAAAGTGAAAACATGTGAACCATTTATTAATGATCTATAAACAATAGTAACCTGTGAAATTGAACCTTAATGTAAAGTGAACAACTGTGAATCATTTATTAATGAGTTATAACTGTTAGTAACCTGTGAAAGTGAACCTTAATGTAAAGTGAACACCTGTAAACCATT
>JADLZN010003439.1:0-7500 GCA_018155175.1 Sinocyclocheilus anophthalmus
GTGCGGGTCTACAATTTTGTTTCTGGTGTTCTTTGACAGTTCTTTGGTCTTGGCCATGGTGGAGTTTTGGAGTGTGACTGTTTGAGGTTGTGTACAGGTGTCTTTTATACTGATAACAATTTCAAACAGATGTCATTAATACAGGTAAAGAGTGGAGGACAGAGGAGCCTCTTAACGAAGAAGTTACAGGTCTGTGAGAGCCCAGAAATCTTGCTTGTTTGTAGGTGACAAAATACTTATTTTACCGAGGAATTACCAATTAATTCTTTAAAAATCCTTCAATGTGATTTTCTGGATTTTTTTCTCATTTTGTCTCTCATAGTTGAGGTATACCTATGATGAAAAAGTTACAGGCCTCTCTCATCTTTGTAAGTGGGAGAACTTGCACAATTGGTGGTGACTAAATACTTTTTTTCCCCACTGTATATATAATCTAATGAAAAAGAAAAGTAAAAATCAGTTTAAGTTAAAATTATGAATGGAATGGTATAATATAAAGGAATTTAGTTTTCTTTAATATATTTCTTCCTTTCTTATTATGTTTTATACTTTTTTATATATTTCTTATATTTTTTAATTCATTTCGTGATTTTGAATGTGTATGTGCATTTGTTATGATAGTCAACCGATTCCCAAGTTGTTTACAATGCTCATGAGAGCTTTTGGGTTCACAGTCTCGCCGACTGCACAAGTGCAAAAATGAAGCAGGCAGATCAGGAGAATCCTCTTTGGTACAGCGAAAACCTGAAGCAAACACACACAAATACAACCTTTCAGATAAAAATATACGTGCACAACAAAGCACAGAATTTTAACATAGCATTCTATCTATTAAAAATAAAATATTCTTTTAAGTCTTATTGTGTGTACACATTTTAAGAGCTTTTATTTCCCAACATGAGCAATAGTGATGCTGCTTTAGCTCCAGCCTCCACTAGCAATGATATTAAGTAATAGAAGTAAGACTTACCATTTTATCTGTTGCCCAAAATAAGACGGTTCAGAGATGCTGTGTGAGTCTGTAATGAAGCAGGACTGATGAGAAAGAGGAAGCAGATGGTGTTTATTCTGACACTCTCCCAGCTCTCTCCAGCAAACATCATGACAAAAACACTTGACTTACTGACTCCTTTAATAATGTCATTGAGCTTCTTTGTGAGTGTTGTTGGACTTCCTGTAAACTTCCACACTTTCTGTCCAATGTTGAAGCAGAAAGAGCAGCAGGAATCCATTCAGAAACACTAAAGAGATAAAAACATGCACACCCACACTATTAGTAACACTGACCGTTCTTAAAAAATCACTTTTTTCTTAGTGTAAAAAACATTTTAATAACCTAAATAACCCTTTTTCACTATAAAGAGCCTTTTGTGGAATAGAAAGATCTACGTGGATTCATCAATGACAATAAAGAACCTTTATGATTGGGAGTAAATGACTACCTCTAACAAACTGAATGAAAAACATATGAACATTACTGACCATTGATGCTGAAGGTTCAAGGATGATGTGCAAGTCTTCTTCAGAGGCAAGAGTGAAGATGCTAGTGATGGAGAGGTTGTTTATTAACCCAGACCCTTGACTGGCCCTCTTCATCAGCATCATTATAAGATCAATGGAAGCTTCCAAAAGCTACATGATCACTCTCTCTCTCTTAATGAGGTCTTTGGCAGGGTTTAAGCATCTCCTTATGTGTAATCCACCCCTTCCGGTCACATGATCTTCAGAAATCAGTAATAATATGCTGATTTGCGCTCAAGAAAACATTCTGATGTATATAATTTATTATTATTATGATGTTTAAAACAGTTGAGTAGAATTTTTTCAGGTTTCTTTGATGACTAGAAAGTTCAGAAAAAACAGCATTTATCTGAAAAAGAAATCTTTTTGTAACGGAATGTCCATTTAATGTGTTTAGCTCCTTAAAGTGAACAGTCTTCAAGCTTCTCAGCAGTAATCTGTGAGGAACGAGGCATACGCCACATGTTAACACTCAAACAGCACCTTGAAATATTAATAATTCGGACGTGCAGCTTTGATGATTAAAAAAATCCTCTGAAGTCTGTTGAGATACAATCATAACTCATTGATCATCAGTAAAGATGGAGAAACTTGTGAAAGAAAGACTTTTAATGAAAACCTATGAAAATGAAGTCCAGATGAGAATAATAATCCAAGCACTGTTTAAAAAGAAAACTGCAAATATCATCAACGTCACCGAGGTAAAAAAGTCAAACAATTCATGTTATTTATGTTTCATCATTTAGTCACAGCAGAATTAAAGCCTGTTGAAAAGTTATGTGCTACTTTATACATTATATCTGGTTAGTTCTTTTGTATATAATCAACATAATAATACATAAAAAATAATTCATCAATTAATAAGTAATATACATTTATTTTAGTTTATATCAACTTGTATTGTACTGTAATTAAAACCCTAGTTTTTGTATAAAAATAAAAAATTCATAATTAATTACTATTGACAGATATATAATATCATTGTACATCATGGTTTATTATAATTACATGATGTGGCGAGTAATTAATCGCTAATTAATCGCACATCAAATTTGGCTGAGAAATTACTCCCAAAAGATAATTTAAAGTAATTGTTGTGTAAAGCATCAAACAGACACTACAAAAAGTAGCTTCAGCAAGAAATATTTGTTTGATCAAACTGATGAATGGTTGGCCCATGAGGGTGAGTAAATGACACAATTGTAATTTTTGGGTGGGTGAACTATACCTTTAATCATTTATTTTATTAATTTTATTATTATTACTATGGAAATATGAAATATTTCTTTAATGAAATGATACTCTAAATAATAAACATAAACTGCCAGTAGGTGGTGGTAAATGTCTCAATGATTAAGTCATCGAGTCATTCGTTCATTCATTTGATTCGTTCAAATGCCTGATTCATTCAGGAGTGAAGTAAATGGTTCTTTATGAATGGTTCATTGAATCATTAGGCTTGAAGCGGATCATCACCATCAGATATATTAAAGTAACGCGGAGAGCTAAAGAGAGCAGAGGCTCCTTACTATTTTGAATCACTGCTCGCGGGACTTTGCAATCATACCCCCCCCACCGATCGGTCTGTGCAGCGCCGCTTCAAATCCAACGCGCCTATGGCCAATGGTTCAATGCTCCAAATGGTTCACACAATTCATTCCAAACGTGCAATAAGAAATTAAATGCTGCTGTGTATTGCACGGAGACAAACAGTTCTGCTTTGTCTTTATGTTTTTGTTGGCAAAATTGAGAAAAAACAGACAACATTGCATAAAAAATTACACAATATTAACTTCTTACTTACTGAACTGTTGAATAAGATCAGTATCACATTTGCACTCGTGTGATATTGCACTTAGCCTATTGATCGTGTGATATTGCTTAACTATACGATGTAAATATGAGACAAAAACTCAAACAGGGGCATGAAGAAGATGAAACAGAGGCCTGTAACTCTTTTATTATGATTTTGGTTTATTAAAGTTATTAAATAATTAATGCAAAATTAAATTAAATATTGCAATTTATATTAAATATTGATATTAGTTAAAAAATGTAAGTTTATTAAGGTTATTTAATTTATTGAAGTTAATTAGTGGTTTTAAATAATCGACAGCATACATCTGAGTGGTAAATTAAATTAAATCAAATATTAGTTTAGTAAATTAAGTTTATTGAGGTTATTTAATTTTATAAGGTTTATTAAGTTTATTAAATAACTGATACCCTGCATTAGGTCTGTTCCTCACACAAAGCATCACATGACTTCTGGAATATATTCAGTGTAGATGCATGAAAAACTGACTTCAAAATGTCTCCTACTGAAAAATAGCAAGCAAACGACGCCAGAACATTCAGCTGTTTGATCAAAGCACATCAGGAGTGTATTAATCTGAGATCATCATAAACCTGAGGCTGAAATATTGCTGGAGTTCATGAAGATCTGAGCGGCTCTGAATCTGTGCTGCTGTTTTTCTCATGAGGACCTGAAAGCCTCAATCCCATCTCTGCTGCAGTCAGAGCACTAAACCAAAACTTCCTCCTGCTCGTCTTTTTTCCATTGATTCGTCTTTGTCTGCGTTCCTCTCTGCTCAACAAACATCTCACACACTGTGCAGGAACAGATCTGTCTAATACACACACACACGCAAGTCAAATATATTTATATAACGCTTTTCACGATACACATTGTTTCAATATAATATCTTCATATCAGATTAGAGCTGCTAAATGCGACAATAAGGCATAAAGATATTAAAATATAAATCAATAATTCATCACAGAAGTGACCTTGTTTGGAATTAATGCGATATGAATCTCAGTGATTCTGCTTCAAGCTGTTCAACTCATTGGGTTATTTAAAAAATAATTACAAAATAATTTGTTTCTAATTCAAAACTATCTGAATTTGACTTTATTT
Organism: Sinocyclocheilus anophthalmus; assembly: GCA_018155175.1. Taxonomy (NCBI): domain Eukaryota; kingdom Metazoa; phylum Chordata; class Actinopteri; order Cypriniformes; family Cyprinidae; genus Sinocyclocheilus; species Sinocyclocheilus anophthalmus. The sequence continues at coordinate 4,442 of JADLZN010003439.1, forward strand.
TTTGATGTCACTAAAATACTCCTCAACAAAGTATTGAAGGACAAAAGAAAGCGCAATATCACATTTACAATTATTCAATGCATAGAGTTGTATAACTAGTGGCCAGCAGTGTTATTATAGTATTATTTATATACTGTTATATTTTATGAATGATTAAATGTTTTGATTTTGTCATTTTTATAGTTTGTCTTTTTATAATATTACTATTCTGTTCATGATTTTCAGTTCTAGTTAAGGTGAGTGTAATTTAGTTATAAACCGTGATTTATGATTCAACTTAACTCATTACTAATCTATATTTTTTTTATTTATTTTATTGCACCATTTTATTATTATTTCAATTAGCAAAAAGTGTTTAATAGTTTTAGTTTAACAGTCTTATCTAAAAGTCACTGGCTTTTGGTTGTTTTTCTGTGACATCACAAAAGTGGAAAATCATTATTAAACAAAAGGTGGCAAAAATAAAAACAGAATTATGTAATGCAGTGGTTTGTGTGCAGAATCACAGTGTGTTAATGTGAGCGACGACACCATTCTCATTCAAATCAGTGTGTGTCGTGTGGTGTGTGAATGTGTGTGTGTGTGTGTGTCTTTGAGTGTGTGTGTGTGTGTGAGTGTGTTGTGTGTGTGTGTGTGTGACGTGTGTGTGTGTGTGTGTGAGTGTGTGTGTGTTGTTTATCAGCGGTGTGTGTGTGTGTGTGAGTGAGTGTGAGTGTGAGTGTGTCGGTGTGTGTGTGTGTGTGTGTGAGTGTGGAGTGTGTGTTGTGTGTGTGTGCGAGTGGTGTGTGTGTGTGATGTGTGTGTGGGTGGGTGGGTGTGTGTGATGTGAGTGTGAGTGTGAGTGTGTGGTGTGTGTGTGTGTGTGTGGTGTGAGTGAGTGGGAGTTGGAGTGTGTGTGTGTGTGTTGTGTGTATGTGAGTCGTTGTAGGGTGGTGTGTGGTGTGTGTGTTGTGAGAGAGTGTGTGTGTGTGTGTTGTGTGATTTGATGGGTGTGTTGTGTGTGTGTGTGTGTTGTGTGTGTGTGTGTGTGAGTGAGTGTGAGTGTGAGTGTGGGTGGTGTGTGTGTGTGGTGTCGTGTGAGTGTGTGTGTGTGTGTGAGTGTGTGTGTGTGTGTGTGTGTGTGTGGTGGTGTGTGAGTGTGTGTGTGTGTGTTCGTGAGTGAGTGAGTGTGTGTGTGTGAGTGTGTGTGTGTGTGACAGTGTGAGTGTGTGTGGGTGTGTGTGTATGTGAGAGAGAGAGAGAGAGTGAGTGTGTGCGGTGTGTGTGTGTGTGTGTGAGAGACAGTGTGTGTGTGTGTGAGTGTGAGTGTGAGTGTGTGTGGTGTGTGTGTGTGTTGAGTGTGGTGTGTGTGTGTGTGTGTGAGTGTGTGTGTGTGTGTGGGAGAGTGTGGGTGTGTGTGTTGTGTGTGTGTGTGTGTGTGAGTGTGTGTGTGTGTGTGTGTGTGTGTGTGGTGAGTGAGTGTGAGTGTGTGTGTGTTTGTGTGTGTGTGTGTGTGTGTGTGTGTGTGTGTGTGTGTGGTGGTGAGTGTGAGTGTGTGTGTGTGTGGTGGGTGCGAGTGTGTGTGTGTGTGTGAGAGAATATGTGTGTGTGTGTGTGTGAGAGTGTGTGAGTGAGTGTGAGTGTGAGTGTGTGTGTGTGTGTGGTGTGTGGGTGAGTGTGAGTGTGTGTGTGTGTGTGTGTTGTGGTGTGTGTGTGTGTGTGTTTTTTTTTTGTGTGTGTGTGTGTGTGTTGTGTGGTGTGTGGGTGTGTGTGTGGGGTGTGTGTGAGTGTGTGTGTGTGTGTGGGGTGTTGGTGTGTGTGTGTGAGTGTGAGTGTGGTGAGTGTTTGTGTGTGGTGAGTGTGAGTGTGTGTGTGAGTGAGTGGGTGTGTGTGGTGGTGTGTGTGTGTGTGTGTGATTGTTTATGTGGTTTATGAGGACACAATTTGTATAATAACATGGGTATGACAAAGGTATTACAACGAGAAGGTGATTTAAGAGGACATTTTCAGTGTCCCCGTAATTCAAAAGGCGTATAAATAATTCAGGAATTAAGTTTTTTGAAATCTAAAAATGCAGAAAGTCTCCTGTGAGGGGTAGGTTTAGGGGTAGGGTTGGTGTAGGGCAATAGAATATACGGTCTGTACAGTATAAAAACCATTACACCTATGGAGAGTCCCCATAAACCATAAAAACAAACATGTGTGTGTGTGTGTGTGTGTGTTTTTGTGTGTGTGAGAGTGTATGTGTGCGTGTGTGTGCGTTTGTGTGTGTGTGTGAGAGTGTATGTGTTGCGTGTGTGTGTGTGTGTGAAGAGGGTAGTGTGAGTGTGTGTTGTGAGTGTGTGTGTGTGTGTGTGTTAATGACTCCCCAGAGACTCTAAACTCTCCCGTGAGGGTCAGATGAAGCAGGACAGATATAGGCTTAGATCTCTGCCACAATTCTGCGCACGAAAGATCATATTTTGAGCGCACAAAAGTGCATTTTGCATGCGCGCGATCTGAGTTTTGTGGAGAAAATGTTAGTTTTGCAAAGAAAAAAGTATTTAGAGCGCACGAAAATCAATTTTGCATTTAAAATAAGTTTTTGATGTGTGCAGGCCTTCTCTTTTGCGCGTGCAATATTTCACTAGCGTGCTCACCTGATGCCCTCAGTGCTCTAAACACCAGCAGCTCGCGTGCGCAACACAACACAGCCTTACAATGTGCCATAACTCCAGCCAATCAGAGACCAAGGCTGCTAAATTCTGATTGGCTGCCTTGACAACCAATCACAACATTCCTTGCATTACCTCGACAGCAGAAGAGGAAAAATACAGTGCATGCATAATTATGATGCAAGTTGATATTCTGATCATATTTTTTTCCAAGCACATTTTACCAATTCCAAACAACATCAATCTTAATAACTACTATTAATCTTGTATTTAATCATTTAGAGAGCACTGAGGGCATCAGGTGAGCAAGCTAGTGAAAATCTCTTTTGGGCATCCTCCCCACACGCAAAAGAGAAGGTCTGCACACATCCCAAACTTATTTTAAATGCAAAATTGATTTTTGTGCGTTCAAAATACTTTCTTCTT
>JADLZN010003439.1:12500-30000 GCA_018155175.1 Sinocyclocheilus anophthalmus
CCCATTTGCAATTTACGCATCCTGCAGCACCAAAACCAGCTTTTTTCAGCTAAAGAAATATGTGAGATTTCTCAGGACGGTTTTCCCGGCGCATGTCCGGGCGTCTGGTTCCAGTTCTGCAGCTTGCAGTAAACGGTGTTAGAGTTCTTGCAGCGGCATCCAGGCCGCTTCACGCGGTCGTGGCACGAGTTGCATGCTTTCACGCAGCCCTTAGCGGGCAGGTAACACAGCAGACACGGGAAGAGCGCCGACATGAGTCCCATGCACAGAAAGCGAGAGCAGCACTGCGGATGCGACAGAGAACACGGCCGGTCGGCGCAAGGGTCGCCAACATCATCATCGTCATTTGAGCAATGATAAAAAATCCCTTTGACCAAACACATGCATGTCCCATGCTCCACGACATTTTCGGCTGAACACAGGCATTGTCCGTTGCACGTGAGGCGCGCCGGAAGCGGACGAGGCGCCGTGCATTGGCTGCATTTGCATTTCCCGCAGCTCTCGCAGATGTATAAATGCGCCGAGTCCAGTTTCTCCTGTTTGAGAGGAACATCCGGCGGGAGAAACGGATGCATGGATGCGTTCAGAGATTTCGGCTGAGTCCGTACGGCGTGATTGCGATAATGGGACGGCGCCAGCAGGCCTCGCTCCGATCCGTCGCTGCTGTTGCTCCCGGAGCTCGTGGATCTGCTGAGCGCTGGCGGACGTGCCGCTCGGTGCTCGTAGTTGTTATTCACGTTCACCAGGATCACCTCGTGAGTCCTCTCTTGCTTGTCTGCATTGCGCGGTGGAGGCCCCGGGGCCGGTCTGTGCGCTACGGCCGGGCCCTCAGAGTACTCGTTGCATGAGCGGATGACTTTGATCTGGTTCAGGGAAAGGATGGCACCGGATGGGAGGCTTCCTCCGCGCTGACCGTGGCGATCCATGAGACACGATCAGCAACTCCAAACAACACGGATGCAACGTTCATCTGACAATCTGAGAGACAAGCAGAGAGAGACGTCATTCTCAACATGCAATTAATGCAATCAGATCATTTCATTTTTTGTTGTTTTTTTCACTTTAAGCCCATTTTTATGATACAGCCTCACTCTTAAAAAAAGGTTCTTTATTGGCATCTACTGGTTCCATGAAGGACCTTTAACATTCGTTCTTTACAGTGGAAAGCTGCTTTGACACAATCTGTATTGTATAAAGCGCTATATAGATAAAGGTTCTTTAGATTATTAAAATGTTCTCAAATTCACTCTTAGACAAAAAAAAAAGTTATTTTAAGAACTAACCACTAAAAGGTTCCAAAACCAAAAGCTTTTTTTCTACACTTTAAAAAATAAAGGCTCTCTACTGACATCTACTGGTTCCATGAAGAACCTTGAACATGAATGGAAACTTTCAATTCCAAAAAAGTTCTTTAGTTTATTAAAATGTTCTTTACACTTAGCAAATAATGGTTCTTTTAAGTACTGTTTACCGAAAGGTTCTTTGGGAAAGCAAAAATGGTTCTTCTGATGGTTTCATGAAGAACCTTTAGCATCAATTCAAACAAAAGCAAACGTTTCCTTAGATCATTAAAATGTTCTTTACACTTAAACAATGGTTCTTTTAAGAATGGACCACTGAAAGGATCAAAAATTGTTCTTTATTGGAATCTTTTGGTTCCATGAAGAACCTTTATCATCAATGAAACCTTTCCATTCCTCAAAAGATTCTTTAGATTATTACAATGTTAAGACAAAAATTGTTTGGCAACACTTATCTTTAAGCCATATTATACAAAAAGTGCTTCAAAATAAACATTCTAAAAAGGTTCTTTTCACAGCCATTTTTGGTTCACTAAAGAACATTTTAAAATTAAACTTTCCTTATTGGCGTTGATAGCTGCATGAAGAACCTGTAACATCCACAGAACCTTTACATTTTCCATTCCACTAAAGGTCTTTATATTTTTACAGCTTCTTTAAACTAAGAAACAATGGTTCTGTAACACTTTGATGCATTATAAACGTATTTTAATGCATTAACTGTGCCTTGCAACGCACCTTAAAATGCATCGGAAATAATTTAGAAGGCATAAAGCTTTGAAACACATGACAAACAACCATTTTCTGATGTAACAAAGGATCTTCAAACATTATAACGCATTTTAAATGATTACAATTATTGATCATTTATCATATAATGCTAATAACATACATTATGATGCATGAAGCGCAAAGGTTTCAAGTAAATTGTTACCAAACCACTTTTTCTAAAACATCTAAATGTGGAATCTATCGATGCAGTAACACACATTTCACCAATGGTTCCTTTGAGAACTCTTCACTAACAGGTTCCAAAAATGGTTGCAAAAACTGTTATTTTGAAGCATGTACTGATAAAAATACGTATCTAACTAGTGGTTAAAGCGTTCAAACACCCTGTTGGAGCACATGCACACTCTCAGGCCCCAGAGCTTTTGTTTTTGACTTCCTCTGGGAGGTGCAAGCTTTAATTAGAGGGTCAAACCCCCTGGACACAATTCACACCCCGGTGTTTGGAGATGCACGATCACCGCGGGCTTTATTCTGATATAACGCTCTAAAATCGCAGATCGTGTGCAGATGTACTTTCTGAGACAGAGCTCATAAATCACACCGCAGAAGCGAGCGTGTGTGTGTGTGTGTGTGTGTGTGAGAAATGAAGGTCTCCAGCTCTTTTCCTTCTATTCACAGAGCCATTTAACCCCCGAGCGGAGAGAGAGAGAGAGTTGACTATTAACAAGACTTTGTACCGACCTCAATAAGCACACAACTGAAGTAAAGTACAAACACTTCCCGTCCTGATTTGCATGTGTATGGCTGGTTAACATTAACATGCAGAGCCACACAGAGCAGGAAGCCTTCAAATCAAACACAGAGCTTCACGCGCTTCTCAAAGCGCTTTGTGATGCGGGACGAGTCCGAAACTTCACGAGGCTTCGGCGATTTACTCATGAGTTCAGAAGTGTAACGGAATAAAATCGTCTGAGCTAATAAAATTATGCATGCAAAAAGGAATAAAATCATTTGGGCTAATAAAATTAAGCATGCAAAACGAAAAAAGCACAGACTAGAAAATGTCGCGTTTATATCGGATGCGCTACTGTTGCGTTAAATCAATAAAAACAACCCGCAATTATTGGTTTTTATGCACACACAAAAAAAGAAAAAAGATATCGGTTTATATTCTTTGTTCGACCCTGTATCGTTGTACCCGTGCATCTTTAACAAATATAATTAATACGTAAAAAAAATAAAACGCGTTCGCGGAAAAAACGCAGAACGACAAGAAAAAGCAAACTTATGAATGAAAACAAGCCCGCTGGGGGAGGAGTGTGTGTGTGTACCTTGTGTGTATTCGGGCTTAAACACACGCACACGCTCATACACACACAGCCTGAAGCGCATAATATGATTATGAACATGCGTTTTGAGTAATACACCCGAGTTTGTTGCGCGCAGCGGCCTGTGGAGACCCAGAGCTCCGGTTTCAGAGATCCACACACGATCTCCATCCCATCCTGCCCGATTCCGTATTAAATAACACGGATGTGTGTGTGAGGAATGATACGTACCTACAGACAGACTCCCATAATGTCAGATCCATCGGTCCGTGTGCCAAACATCCATCAATATGTCCAGAGAGAGGCCAGAAATCAGCGCATGACCGCGAGCGTAACATCCAGAGGAGACTCCGCGGGGAAAAGCAGAAGGAATCCGGTTAAATCCACGAATGAAGCGCGTTCGCCGCTGGTTTAGCGTCCGTGCGCCGCGTCAGACTCTGCGTGAGTGTGTCGGATCAGATGCGTGCGCTGTTTTTGCGCACACACACACACACACTGATGAATGAAAGAGGATCATGGGGCCGATGCAGGAGGGGTGGACTAGCTCTGGCTTTAAGGTGGATCGTGTGAAACAAACGCGCATCTGCTGCTGAGCGTCACCGCGGCGCGTCACGCGCGCAATCAACATCTGCGCACTTACTCCAAGACTTTCTGTGTACATACTGCGTTCTGTGCTTACATAGCTAAATCAATAGAGAGATTTATCATCAATAAAAAGTATTGATATGCTAGTATGTGAAATAAAAATCATATAAGCCGAATGTGTCTTTGATTTTTGTTTTTTTGCAACATTTTCACTCAGTTACACTTGTGTGTCTGGTAATAAAGTGTTTTATGCATTATTATTTTGTTTCTGATTTAGAAATGCAATACCGGTAACCTTTTTGTCACGAAGGACAGCTGTACTAAACTTTTAGATAATGAAAATATAACTAAATCAGTTCTCATTAGTAGTTTTCAGTGGTTGTCCATAAAACATCTCGAAAACATCAGATCAAAAACACGAGCAGCGCTGGTGCGACCTTAAGAGAGCGCGCGCAAACCCCCCTCACCGCGCGCGCGTGTGTGGTGTGTGTGTGTGTGTGTGTGTGTTTGTGTGTGTGGTGTGTGTGTGTGGGGCGGATGTGCTGCATCCGGATACATGAGAAAGAAAAGTTCAGCACAAGTCATGTCATGCAGTCAGATGGGAAACGAGCTGCAGACACACACACACACACACACAAACACACAGACACAAACACACAAACACACAAAAACACACACAGAAACAGACACAGACACACACACACACACAGACACACACACACACACACACACACACACACTCACACACACAGAAACACACACACACACACACACACACCAGACAACACACACAGAACAGACACACACACACACTCACACACACACACACACACACCCACACTCACACACACAGACACACACAAAACACACAACAACTCACAACACACCACACACACACACACACACACACAGAGCGGGGTAGAGAGAGGAGGAGAGCGGTTTGAAAAGCTTTGACATTTAGTGGTAACGCACTATATGTTGGTTCCATAAGACAAAACTAAAATTGAAAACAAATATTTTTGTAAGCTATATAGAATATATGAATTAACAAATATGTAGGACTGCTCTATTTATATTATTAAGATTAGATAGTATTATAATAACAGCTGTAATATCCATTATAATAATTCAAGATTTGCAGCACAGTGTTGTTTTAGTATTATTTATATGCTATTATATTTTTTATTAATATTTTGAATTAACTTTTTTTTTTATGTTTTCAATTTTTTATTTTAATTTTAGTTTTGGTGTGCTTTTGTCCTTTTTTCATTTATTTTTACATTTAGCCTTCATTCATTTATTTTTTCATTCCAGTTTTTGCAATATTTTGTTTCAGTTAGTTGCAAAAGCAACATTTCTCATTTGTGTTTAGGTTTTTAAGTTTAAGTTTTTCATCAAAATATTATATTTTCTTTTATTTCCTCTTGTTCAGTAAAGTGAACAGTTTTTAATAGTTTTAGATATCAATGTGCAGCACTGCAGGCTTTTTGCACATAGAACTTTCTTTTTTTTATTGTAATGTTTTTTAATGCTAATCTTAAGAACATTAAGATTATAAAACATCATGTTTCTCTTTAGGGGTGTTAGTTTCTGGGTTAAAGTAAATGAAAGCAATCGTTCTTTTCTGCAGGAGAATAAAACGTTTATTTGTGAAAGTTAAAAATGTTCTCCTGTGAGCAGAGATGTGCACAGATATTCTGAGGGGCAGGGCTCAAGTGGAAAAGAGGGCACTTCTCATATTTTAATTTTTTTCTAAACAAAACGTTAAATATATTAGGGGTGTGCGATATTCACATATCTCAATATTTTCTGGGATTTTATCGATAACGATAATTAGATGATATTTTGCTGAGTGTGTTATTGTGCTGATATCTTAAGGACTACCGTGGACAGCTGACTCCTAAAGTTTTTGATATTCTTCATATTCTGTGTGGTGATCAGTTCACAGGAGTGATAGAAATTAATCTTTTCCAATAAGTTTAAATTGATTTTTACCTTTTATGGGCATTTTTACCTTTATAAAGTGTGCACATTTTCAGTCAAATTCTTAAATTGAATCAGTCAATTAGAATAAGTCATTTGGGCTGTTACCAAGCAAATTAAATCAGTATTGACAAAATTCATCTTTGCAATGCAGAGGAAACACAGAAGCTGCATCTGAAGGGGCATTTAGATGCATTTACACACTGTTTAATGCAGGACATGAATGTTTTAACCTGCAGTTACAAATGCATTAATACTGTTTTGATATTTTAAACATAAAACGTTAAATACTGATATTTGAAATTATTTATAAAAATGAAAAGATACTTTAAATGTGAAATTAAACCACCAGTAGGTGGCAGCAAGTCATGTTCATACGTGGTTCAGTCATTGCGAATCATTTAAACGCTTGATTCATTCAGGAACGAAACAGCGCCATGTTGCTCAGAAACGCAAATTGGAATTCTATTTGTTGGCGAAATAGAGCAAAAACAGTCAATATTGTGTCTAAAACGTAAATGTCTTAGTATTAAATTCTGGTTTATTTAACTTCTGTATAAAATCAAAATCACAATCATGCTGTTTTTTGTGGAGAAAACGTCACTCTTCGTGTGATATTAACTACATGAAATTATATAAATATATACATTTTTGCCCCCATATCTTGAATTTTGTGAATTTCATTTGAATAAACTGAATCATGCAGTGAAAGAACGCGCACTGGTCTAACCTACTAGACTTCCTATAACTTTAGCTAACTTACATTGTAGCTCTCATGAGTCATGGATGTTAGCAAGACAAATTAACGACATTTGCCTTTTGTCTTTTGTATAATTAGCTGTAAATTCGAGGCACAGGTAGCTTTTGTTAGTATTCTTTTGTTCATCACTACTCACTTCCACAGCAAGACAAACACAGTGGAAAGGGAGAGAGGGCTTTACATCTGCGGCTCTCTGTCTGTCTGTCTGTGATGTGCCGATCAGTGTGAGCTACACTGCTGTGCTGCGGAGACGCGGAGAAAGGCATCGGAACTCCACAGAGTCTCAACATTTCCCGACCCGACCTGATATTTAGATTTTTTATCTGTTTGACAGGGAAAGCTGTGCGCAAACAGAAACACACGCACACATATACATATACATTTATTTAAAAGAAAAAAGAAAAAATTCCCCAGAAAAAAGGACACTTTCTCTCAAGGAAGAAAAAGGCCAGATGCTCAAGCCCCCTTTGATGTCTGTGTGTGCACTTGCCTGCCTGTGACCTCAAATCATGTTTTTGGCCACGCCCACAAATAAATGACAATAATTCTTGTGTGAAGAGCTGCAGGTCACTGACTGTCAGACGCTGCAGGTGTGTAAAGTTTTACAGCACACAACCATAAAACACTGCTCTGTCATCAAATAAAACCTTATAGATCTCAAACTTCTTTAAGACCAGATGCCCACACACACACACACACACACACACACATATACATGTATGTATATGGAGATTATATGTGTGTGTGTGTGTGTGTAGAGCTGCCTGATTTGGGGGTGTCTATTTTTCGGAGTGAAAAAAAAAATCCAGGTTTGCTATTCTTGGTAGGGCTGCTAATATAATAATCATTATATTTATTAATGTTAATAATATCATAATAGTATTAAAAATATAAATATAAAATTAGATTATATAGATATATGATATATATATATTTTTTTTCTTCCTTTTATACTTTTTAGTACTCCATGTTAAAGGTATTTTGTAGTTTCAGGTAACTTTCTGATTTTAAGTTTTGTAAATTCAAGTATATAATAAAAACTATTTTTACAAAAACGAAATAAATAAATAAATAAAAATAAGCAAAGCAAAAAAGAATACTACGTAATATTTCAATGTAAATACAAAACGAGGTATTAAGAAAAAAATAAATAAACATTTTACATTACAACTATAAAAGTACAATAATAAGATTTCTAATTTCTCCTTTTTCAAGAATTAAAACATCAAACTTTTAATTTGACCCGAAAACCACAGGGAGCCCTTAAGATTTACATTATAGTAAATTATTATATTTAAATGTACAATTAGTTTATATAAAAGGCAAGCCTTGCAATTTGATAATCACACTAAAGCCATATCACAACTGATCTTGATTAACTGCGCAGCCCTAATTTATGGTGTTAAAGGATCCACAGAGTTTACCTGATATTCTACTAACATAAAAACCCCAAACACAATGAATATTGTTATAAAGTCTGTTTAAGTTAGATTTTTAACACTTTTGGGCAATGAATGAAATATTATCAGGATACTTTGAAGATTTCTCTTGACTCGTTAACTTTTATTGAGCTCATTTGGAGGTATTGGACAAAACAAAGTGTTTTTTTTTTGGTTAAGGTAGGAATGTGAATGAATCTGATCAAAAAAAACTCGTGCGGTGTGTGTGCGGGGTGTGGGTTGTGTGTTGTGTGTGAGTGTGTGTTGTGTGTGTGTGTGTGAGTATTGTGTGAGTATTGTGTGTGTGTGAGTATTGTGTGAGTGTTGTGTGTGTGTGTGGGTGTGTGGTGTGTGTGTGGTGTGTGTGGGTGTGTGTGTGAGTGACTGTGTGTGTGAATGAGTGAGTGAGTGAGTGTGTGTGTGTGTGGGGGTGTGTGTGCGTGTGCGTGTGTGTGCGTGTGTGTCTGTGTGCATGTGTGCGGTGTAGTGTGTGTGTGGTGTGTGTGTGTGTGGTAGTGTGGGATGTGTGTGTGGGTGTGTGTGTGTGTGCGTGTAGATGTGTGTGTGTGTGTCGTGTGTGTGCGGTGGTGGTCGGTGTGTGTGGTGTGCGTGTAGTGTGTGTGTGTGGGTGTTGTGTCGTGTGTGTGTGTGTGATGTGTGTGTGTGTGTATGATGTGTATGTGTGTGTGTGTGTGTGTGTGTCGTGTGTGTGTGTGTGTGTGTGTGCGTGTGTGTGTGTGGTTGGTGTGTGTGTGTGTGTGTGTGTGTGTGCGTGTCGTGTGTGTGTGTGTGTCGTGTGTGTGTCGTGTGTGTGTGTGTGTCTGTTGTGGGTGTGTGTCGTGTGGTGTGCGTGTCGTGTGTGTGTGTAGTGAGTGTGGGTGGTGTGTGTGTGTGTGTGAGAGAGACAGAGTGTGTGTGTGTGTGTGTGTGTGTGTGTGTGAGGTGTGTGTTTGTGCGATATTGTGTGTGTGAGTGTGTGTGCATGTGTGTGTGTGTGTGAATATTCTCTGTGTGTGTGCGTGTGTGTGTGCGTGTGTGTGTGTGTGTGTGTGTGTGCGTGTCGTGAGTGTGTGTGTGTGTGTGTGTGTGTGTGCGTGTGGGTGTGTGGTGTGTGTGCGTGTGTTGTGTGTGTGTGGGTGTGTGTGGGGTGTGTGTGTGTGCGTGTGTGTTGTGTGTGTGTGTTTGTGTTTGTGTAAGAGTGTGTGTTTGTGTGTGTGCTGTCTGTCAGCTCTGAGCACACAGAAGTGGTTTGATGGCAAACAGCCTGACCACAAATTAGCACAGCGTTCAGGACAAACACGCAGCAAAAATAATTTTCTATAATTACAAAACTATTTTTAACCAACAAAACCGCCCGCTTACAGCAGCAGCAGTGCAGTGTGGATCTGAGCGCTATCCAGAGCTGCGTTTAGAGAAGAGGTTTCACACCACAGCAGGAAGTGAGCGTGCAGAGACTTCCTGTGTGCTGAGAGAACGATCGGGAAAACAGTTCAGATAGTAGTGCTGATGCTACTGTCAGGATCATGTTTTGCCCCTGTTTCTGTTCCTGTTTTCACTTTTTTGGTCATGTTCCTGTCCTCGTTTTGTTAATTAGTTTTATCCCATGCACCTGTGTTTCCCCAATCATCCCCTGTATTTAAGTCCCAGTCTGTGCAGTCTGTCTCTGTTGGTTCTACTGGTTCTCGACGTGTGTTGGCTCAAGCACTTATTGTGGATTATCTCCTGTGTTTCGTGATTAAAGTGACTCCAGCATGGTCCCTCAACAGCGTAACGTGACAACTACTAGTTCCTCCACAACACTCTCAGCAGAGATGCAGCACTTCCTTCCATCACAGACATGACTGCATTTAATATTATAAATAAAACAATATTCATATTATGTTAAAATTACACATATATACACTATATTGCCAAAAGTATTGGTACACCCCCTTCTAATGAACAGGTTTCCATGAGTAAAAATCTTAATGTTTGAGCATACAACGATATTCAAGGGAACTGTGTGCTTCTAATTTAATAGCAATAGTTTGGAAAGGAGCCTTTTCTATTCTAACATGACAATGCCTCTGTGTATAAGACAAGGTTAAAAAAGAAATGATTGATTGATTCAGTCAGCGTGGAAGAACTTGACTTGTCTGAACACCTCTGCTTTGACCTTAAAGGCATGACCTTGAGCCAAAACTAATCACCAAACACCAAACAATCCTTTTTGAGGTAAATTATTATTTATAATATACTATTATTGACATGATTTGAAATGATAGATATAGCACGATATAATATTAGATATTGCTGTTTAATTCTCTTTTTGAGGTAAATTATTATTAAGTTTATAATAGAATAGAATAGAATATAAAACAAATTTATGAATAAAGTAAAAGAGAATAGAAAACAAATTAAAGTATTTAAACAGATCTGTAAGCAAAATATATTAAAAAACATAAACATGAATTCTTATTTACAACTCTTAATCAGTGTTTTATTTTAAATGTTATTGCTTTTGCATTGTCTCTCGTTTTTGAGCTATTTCATCCACAACCTTTGGATTTCCACTCATTTGTCGCACATCATTCTCTTTCTATGAAACCTGTAAAAATAAAAAACCACATTCTAACTCTATAGCGGTTTGCAATTATTTCACATTTACTAGAGTTTTTTAGATTGCTTTCCCAACTCATGTGTCCTGTGCGCGGCATTTTATTTCTTCTTAGAGGGAACATTGGCTGTGTGTCATCTAGATAGGCAGCACACTAGACATAAATAGTGTTAGTGTGCTGCTGAACATCAGGATCTCATCCATACATCATCTTTATCCTGCAGCTGTGCGCTTAATAATGATAAGAGAACAACAAACAGCCACCTCAGCACTGTGTGTGTGTGTTTGTGTGTGTGCGAGTGTGAGTGTGTGTGTGGGTGTGTGTGTGTGTTTGTGTGTGTTTGTGGGTGTGTGTGTGTGTGTGAGTGGTGTGTGTGTGTGTGTGTGTGAGAGAGTGTGTGTCAGTGAGTGTGTGTGTGAGAGAGTGTGTGTGTGAGAGGTGTGTGTGTGAGTGTGTGTGTGTGTGTGTGAGATGGGTGTGTGTGAGGTGGTGAGTGTGGTGAGGTGTGTGTGTGTGTGTGTGTGTGAGTGTGTGTGTGTGTGTGTGGAGAGTGTGTGTGGTGTGTTTGTGTGTAGTGTGTGTTTGAGGAGAGAGAGCGGTGTGTGTGTGGTGTATATATGGTTTGGGTGTGTGTGGTTTTGAGAGAGAGAGAGAGAGAGAGTGTGTGTGTGTGAGTTGTGTGTGTGTGTGTGTGTGTGTTGGTGTGTGTGAGAGAGAGTGTGTGTGAAAGAGAGAGAGAGAGAGTGTGTGTGTGTTTGAGAGAGAGAGAGAGAGAGAGTGTGTGTGTGTGTGTGTGTGTGAGAGAGAGAGAGAGTGAGCGAGAGAGAGAGAGAGTGTGTGTGTGTGGGTGTGTGAGAGAGAGAGCGAGAGAGAGAGCGGGGGTGTTTGAGAGAGCGAGAGAGTGTGTGAGTGAGTGAGCGTGTGTGTTGTGTGTGTGTGTGTGTGTGTGGTGTGAGCGAGAGAGAGAGACGAGATGAGAGAGAGTGTGTGTGTGTGTGTGTGGAGAGAGAGAGAGGATGAGGAGAGAGAGAGTAGAGAGGTGTGTGGTTGGGTGGAGAGAGAGAGAGAGAGAGAGAGAGAGAAGAGAGTGGTGGTGTTGTGTGTGTGGGTGTGTGTGACGAGAGGGAGAGAGAGAGAGAGAAGGAGAGAGAGAGGTGTGTGTGTGTGTTGAGAGAGAGACGAGGAGAGAGAGAGGAGAGAGAAGCGTGTTGTGTGTGTGTGTGAGGAAGGCGAGAGAGGGAGAGAGAGAGAGTTGTCTTGGTGGGTGACGAGAGGAGAGAGAAGGAGAGAGAGAGGAGAGAGAGCAGAGAGGTGGGTGTGTGTGTGTGTTGTGTCTTAACTGGTAATCAGAAGAGTGTAGGAAGGTGAGCTGTTTATTTACAGTTAACAGTGAAACTCGATTCATCTGTCGGCTGATATTTACAGAAACACACTTCTGCACACACACTGTACTTGAAATCATAGAGTAGAGCTGCTATGGATATCTCGATTCAAACCATGTTGAACACACAAATGTTTCAGCTATTAAAATAGTTTAGGTTTGTAGGTAATAGGTAAGTGATGATATTCGTTTCGTTTTTTTTTTTATAGGATTTAGCAAACCATAGGAGCATTGTGTTGTTAATTTCGTTTGTTTGTTGTAAGTAAAACAAGAGGCAAGCGGGAGACAGGTGAGTTGATCATAGCTATGTTTGATCAACTAACCCTTGTCAAATCATACAACTTGCTTAACATCACATCTATAGATATAGGCTGGGCAACGATTAAGTCGGGATTAAATCACACCAAAATAAAAAGTTTTGTTTATATCATATATGTGTGGTATTGTGTATAGTTATTATGTACACACACATACAGCATATTTTTGGAAATATGTACATGTATTTACATGTATACAGTATCTCACAGAAGTGAGTACACCCTCACATTTTTGAAAATATTTTATTATATATTTTCATGTTACAACACTGAAGAAATTACACTTTGCTACAATGTAAAGAAGTGAGTGTACAGCTTGTATAACAGTGTAAATCTGCTGTCCCCTCAAAATAACACACAGCCATTAATGCCTAAATTGCTGGCCACAAAAGTGAGTACACCCCAAAGTGAAAATGTCCAAATTGGGCCAATTAGCCATTTTCTCTCCCCGGTATCATGTGACTCATTAGTGTTACAAGGACTCAGGTGTGAATGGGGAGCAAGTGTGTTAAATTTGGTGTTATCGCTCTCACTCTCTCTTACTGGTCACTGGAAGTTCAACATGGCACTTCATGGCAAAGAACTCTCTGAGGATCAAAAAAAAAAGAAATGTTGCTCTACATATAAAATGGCGTAGGCTATAAGAAGATTGCCAAGACCCTGAAAATGAGCAGCAGCACGGTGGCCAAGACCATACAGCGGTTTAACAGGACAGGTTCCACTCAGAACAGGCCCCGCCATGGTCGACCAAAAGAAGTTGAGTGCACGTGCTCAGCTTCATATCCAGAGGTTGTGTTTGGGAATTAGACGTATGAGTGCTGCCAGCATTGCTGCAGAGGTTGAAGGGGTGGGGGGTCAGCCTGTCAGTGCTCAGACCATACGCCGCACACTGCATCAAATTGGTCTGCATGGCTGTCGTCCCAGAAGGAAGCCTCTTCTAAAGATGATGCACAAGAAAGCCCGCAAACAGTTTGCTGAAGACAAGCAGACTAAGGACATGAATTACTGGAACCATGTCCTGTGGACTGATGAGACCAAGATAAACTTATTTAGTTCAGATGGTGTCAAGCACGTGTGGCGGCAACCAGGTGAGGAGTACAAAGACAAGTGTGTCTTGCCTACAGTCAAGCATGGTGGTGGGAGTGTCATGGTCTGGGGCTGCATGAGTGCTGCCGGCACTGGGGAGCTACAGTTCATTGAGGGAACCATGAATGCCAACATGTACTGTGACATACTGAAGCAGAGCATGATCCCCTCCCTTTGGAGACTGGGCCTCAGGGCAGTATTCCAACATGATAACGACCCAAACACACCTCCAAGACGACCACCGCCTTGCTAAAGAAGCTGAGGATAAAGGTGATGGATTGGCCAAGCATGTCTCCAGACCTAAACCCTATTGAGCATCTCAAGGTCTCTAACATCCACCAGCTCCGTGATGTCATCATAGAGGAGTGGAAGAGGACTCCAGTGGCAACCTGTGAAGCTCTGGTGAACTCCATGCCCAAGAGGGTTAAGGCAGTGCTGGAAAATAATGGTGGCCACACAAAATATTGACACTGGGCCCAATTTGGACATTTTCACTTAGGGGTGTACTCACTTTTGTGGCCAGCGGTTTAGACATTAATGGCTGTGTGTTGAGTTATTTTGAGGGGACAGCAAATTTACACTGTTATACAAAGCTGTACACTCACTACTTTACATTGTAGCAAAGTGACATTTCTTCAGTGTTCTTCAGTGAAAAGATATAATAAAATATTTACAAAAATGGGAGGGGTGTACTCGCTTCTGTGAGATACTGTATATATATATAAATATATATATATAATACTTTAATAGACAACATATACATATTTAAAGATTATATATATATATATATATAGATAGATATATAGATATATATATATATATAGCATTGGTGTGTATTCATATATACATAATAAACATACACAGTAAACACACATATATTATGTAAAACAAAAACTTTTATTTTGTATGCGATTAATCGTTGCCCAGCACTAAATATAAAACATATAATCATTGCAGTTAATAGCGCTCACCATCTGTTAACTGCATGAATTTTACTGTACATTTCTGCCATATAGACATCAACTTGAGATAGTCACCACTGATCAGCTACTACTAAATATAATGTAAAAACTTTAAAATAGAAAATGTATCATGAAAAGAGCTCTACAAATAAACTTGACTTGACTTAAAACATATTTAAAGTGCCCTGTTAGATGCATATCCAATCGTTTGTGCAGAGAGGAGCTAAAGTGCACTTTACAGCACATGGAGGCCCCAGTGTGATCACTTGCATTGAAAACAACTTAAAATACGCCATCATTTTTGCTCAAAAGGTAAGAGTAATGCATCATTCGTAACTGTAAAGGGTCTACTTTTAATTGTGTGCACTCACAATATCAACAAAACAAACAGGATGTGCTTTCTGCCGTCTCGGTCTTGAACAGGAGAACTTCAAAAAATGAACTGAAACTCAGTGAATACTCAACAAAGAGACATGAGAGATATATCTACAGAAAGCTTGAACTTTCTACTTTCAAAGGATAATCAAATAGAAAAAAAAACAAAAACTCTTTCATTAATCTGTAAAGATGCATTTCTCTCTAAAGGCGAGTCAGGATCAACTTCATCTTTGCAACACTTACTCAGAGAACACTAGTTTATTAATAAATTATTCAAATATCTGAAAATATCTTTGCGCCAAGTTTAGGCTATTGTGTGCTCTTGAACGCGGATCTTCTAGCTGCGCTGAAGCCAAGGAAACTAAACAACCGCCCGAGCCGCTGTTGAAAGTTGTGGCCTTGTGTTGTTTCCACCAGTGCTGCAAATTTTTTTCATCACCATAATTGATGGATGTCTAAAATATAAAAATAAGGAAAAGCCTAAAACAGGCCCGAAGCCCTGCCATAGGGGCGTAAAGAAGTCGGGGCCGGGCCGGGGGGGCGAAAATGCAGGGGCTCTGCCACGTATATTTCTGTCTTACAGTCATTCATGTTATTACATATATAATGGGATGAAAATTTATTATTTATAATTCGATATATTGAAACCACGAGGTCTAGAAGTAGCCTGATTCAAAACAGAGCAAATCCCCTTTTTGAAAGAAAACCGGTTGCTTTCTTAATATAAGGTTTGTCGATTGCATTGTTTCTCCACTAAGTGGAAACAAGTGCCTGTTAAAAAATGTATTTGTCATTGAATCATTCATTCAAGAGATTTGTTCAAAAACGCTGATCATCCAGTAATGAAAAAAAACAAGTTAAAGTATTTATGAGCGAGTGATTGACATCATTCAGTTCATACCACTTTTTCATAAATTTTAATATTGGTGGGTAGCTTAAATATTATATTTTAATAATATTTAAAATGGTAAAGTAATTTAGTCAATTAATTTTAAACACTTTTAAATGACCTGCACAGCAATCATATTTTGTCAAACATGATTTAGTTTAGTCAGAATCGTGCAGCTTATATACACACCACACCACACACACACACACACACACACACACACAAACAAACACAATCACACACACACACACACACGAGTTGATGCTGAGTCCACGAGTCAGGCACGGACACAAACACACACAATAGAGATCTGTGCAGCAGCACACGAGTCACCGCGGGATTCAGAAAGAAACCAGGTCTACTCTCGCTCTCTACGCCTCTCTCTCTCTCTCTCTCTCGATCTATCTCTGCTCTTATCTCCTCTCTCTCTCGCACGGTATAAACAGTTTGTGAAAACACTTCGGCAAATGATGGTGTGACCTCTGACCCCTGCAGCTGCAGTGACCTCTCACCTCTGCCCCGGAGTAGCGCTCCGTCCGGGTCACCAGGTCCTCCAGGTGCACGCTGGGATGGATGGGCATGCTCCTGAACTGCAGCGTGAAGATCTCCCTGCGAGTGTCTGCATCCGGCAGCGGGACGAAAAATAACGCGGTCCAGAGCATCAGAGCTGCCCACACACACACCAACTCTCTCTCTGCTCACAACAAAACACACACCACATCTCTCTCTCTCTCACGCACACACACACACACAAACACAAACAAACACACACACACACACACACACACCAACACACACACTCTCTCACCACACACACACACCACACACCACACTCTCTCTCTCTTCTCACACACACACACACACCCACACATACACACAACACACAAACACACCACACACAAACCACACATAACCACCTCTCTCTCTCACACAGACACTCAGACAGACAGACAGACACTCACACACACAGACACTCACTATCTCTCACACACACACCCACACACACACACAAACACACGCTCTCTCTCACACACACACACAAACAAACAAACACACACACACACACACAACCACACAACACACACTTCACCACACACAAACACACACACACTCCACACACACACACAGATGAGCAATTAAGAAAAGAAGTCTTCTGCGCACCAGGGGCTGAATTATTGATCAATACAGTAAAACTGTGAAATATTATTGCATGTTTAAATTACTGTTTTCTATGTGAATATCTTTTAAAATGTAATTTATTCTTGTGATCAAAGCTGTATTTTCAGCATCATTACTCCAGTATTCAGTGTCACATGAACCTTCAGAAACCATTCTAAGGAATGTCTCAAACCATACAAGGAGTTTTTCCTTCTTCCGTTTTTAAAAAAATCTCCGTCCACATGAAAATGCGAAAGCATGCTATGAAGCACTGTCAAGAGGATGCCAAGCCAACAGGTGGCGATATAATCTCAACCGTAAAGCCATGTTGGCCAATCAGAAGCCTGAAAAAGTTTCCAGTAGGCGGAGATAACAGCACAGGCTCCGACGTCACAAGTCAAAATCTCCGGTTTCGCTGTCGACATAACACTGCAACTGGAGTTTTTTTTTTTAATCTTCACACTGGCAGGCTTTTTCAGAAATGTTCGGTTTCAGTGACCTGGTGCAGCGTTGGCGTTAGGACGAATGGCCAAACCACGTAGAAAAAGGTGCGGTTTAAAACTAACAGCATTCGTGTGGACAGGGCATAATATGCCGATTTTGT
>JADLZN010003439.1:35000-140000 GCA_018155175.1 Sinocyclocheilus anophthalmus
AAAAAAGTATAGCCTGAATGCACGGTAAGTCGCTTTGGATAAAAGCGTCTGCTAAATTCATAAATGTAAATGTATATGTAGTGCAGGAAAATCAGAGCTGTATGCAATAATGTGGGACTATATAAATATGGCATTATAATTCCAAACAGTAGCACATAGTGCTAGAAGTGCCAAAGTCATGGGTTTGATTCCCAGAGAATGCATGCAAAATTGAAAACTGAAAACATAGTCTGAATGCAACGTAAGTCACTTTAGATAAAAGCATCTGCCAAATGTGTGACTGTAAATGATTCACTCACAATCCACTCCAGCTCTTTTAGTGTAATTGTGCAAACGTCCAGCCTCAGCTCGAGCTTCTCCATCAATCATGTTTTAGAGTCTCAAATCTGATCCTCAGGATCTTTTGAGGAGCGTTTGTTTCCAGAAGCTTTACTTTCACTGTTCCTCAGCGGAGGAATGATCTTCACAAGCCTCCAGAACATCTCACATCTTCTGAGGAGCCTTTATTTCTTCAGCTCTCAGTCACTGCATTATATGTTTGGATCATTTCAATCTCATCTTACTGAGACATGTTACTGGAGATATAGAGACGACTGATATTTAGATCATTTTATGTCAGTATCTGCTGAATGTTCGTTATAAAATCTCATTGATTTAAATGACAAGCATCAGAATTTCATATAAATATCACTATCTGTAGCAAATTCATATTTCTGCTCAGTTTGAGCGGTTTGTTTGTGGGAATCTCTCTCTCTCAGTAACACACCTCATGCTGTTACTCAAGCTATAATCACAACGTTTATCAGACCTACAGCAGCTCAAAACACTTTATATCAGCATCAGACCTGTCTCTCTTTCTCTCTGTTTTGTTCTTCAGGTGTTTCTACACAATGAGTGCAGACAGACACACAGCAGCTCATAAACAGCTCGTCATCAATTAAACATGCTGACAGGCACGCATTCACACACACACACACACACACACACACTGTTTCTCAGTGCTTTCATGCAGGTATATCAAACATTCTTTCAGCCACAGATCAGTTTACACAGAGCAGGAAGCTCCATTCAGCCCAAAACTGCAGCTACACGTCCAGTGTGTGTGTGTGTGTGTGTGTGTGTGTGTGTGTGTAAATAGAGAGACAAGTACTTCAGGAAGTCTGAGAATTGCTGCTGGCTATAACAGAAACCCTGAGACACACACACACACACACTCACACACAAACGCACACACACACACACCTCTATCCATCTATCTATCTATCTATCTATCTATCTATCTATCTATCTATTTATCTATCTAACATTCGTCTGAACACATGCAGACACACATTTCCTGTCAGACAGATGGAGTCTGATTGTCTGCAGGTGTGAAGGGCTCCTGTCTGCCTGTTCTCCAAAACAGGAAGTCAGGGATTCCCAGCGCCGAGGACTTCCTCTCAGAGAGAGACAGCGAGACGCATCGGCCGCAGAGCACGCACAGGAAAGAGAGAGAGCGTGACCTTCACACACAGGTGCCATTTATAACCCAGAGCTGTAAACACAGGAAATGACCTCATCGCCCACCGTTACCATCAGCTTCACAACGAAAGCATCTCAGTGATCTTCTAGCAGACAGAGGCTTCCTCAGTATGAGCTCTAGTCTAGCGAGGATTGACTTTATACTAATTTCATCTTACATTCTAATATTTCTAATATATCTAGCAACATGATTGTTCATGTTAGCGAAATGCTAAAACATGTTAGCCATGGGCTAACTATTATTCATGATAGCAATGTGCTAAACATTTGAGAAACATGTTAACATGTTAATTCATACAAGCCATGTGATAAACATACTAGAAACATCAGAAACATGTAAATACATGTTAAAACATGTTAGAAATGTGTTAAAACAGGCTAACAACATGCTAATGTAGGCTAGCATTGTGTTAAAACATGTAATTAATGTTAACAACATGTTAGCCATGTGCTAACAAGTTGATTATTCAAGCTATCAATGCTTTAAACATGTTAACAACATGATAATTCATACAAGCCTTTTGATAAAAATACAGGAAACATTCTAGAAACATGTTAATTCATGCTGAACATGTTAGCATCATGTTAATCATGTTGAGCTGGTCCTAAGCGACTAGCTCCTGCTCAGAACCAGCTTAAACCAGCTCATGACCAGCTTTTCAACAGGGAAAACATGTTAGCCATGTTCTAACAACATGTTTGTTCAAGCTATCAATGTGCTTAACATGTTAAACATGTCAACACATGCTAATTCATGCTAGCCATGCAATAAACATACTAGAAACATGTTAATTCATGCTAGGAACATGCTAAAACATGTTAGCCCTGTGCTAAAACATGCTAGAACCATGCTAATGTGGGCTACCATAGTGGTAAAACGTGTTAATTCATGTTAAAATCTATCTATCTATCTACTATCTATCTATCTATCTATCTATCTATCTATCTATCTATCTATCCATGCATCCATCTATCAGT
This sequence comes from Sinocyclocheilus anophthalmus, assembly GCA_018155175.1. NCBI lineage: Eukaryota > Metazoa > Chordata > Actinopteri > Cypriniformes > Cyprinidae > Sinocyclocheilus > Sinocyclocheilus anophthalmus. The sequence goes on from JADLZN010003439.1 coordinate 37,500, forward strand.
TCAAACTGTTTTAAACGTTTACAAACTTCAAACTTTCATGCTACACTTTCTTAATCTAAAGTTTGTCATGATTTTATTTTTAATCTAGTTCATTATGTTTTTATAAAGTTTGTAAAGTTGAAGGCAGGTCTTCATCTGTAGGGAACAGAAAGAATGAGCGTGTGTGTTTATTAGCACAGTCTAGCAGTGATCTCACCTGCACGCTAACCTCACAACACACACAGATGTGCGACAGATTTAGCATCAGAGAGAAACAGATGTGTTTAACGTGTCAGACATGCCGCCGGTTGCACCTGCACACCATCTCAGAGGAATTCTGGGATGCGTGTCGGAGTCTCTGGGAGGAATTGTGGCAGAGATACAGAAACAAACCAGATGAGGATCAGAGTAAGACAGAAAACAGCTTCAGAACCACTGCTTCAGCTCAAGAGCTCAATCTCTGAGCAAACAGAACAAACCAGACACTGCAAAACCACTCAAAGCTGAAACCAAACATACACAATATCATGAGGAATCGAAAGTTTTATATTTGAGACTTTATAATTTAGCTACATCATTCACAGTTCATTCTCTGATAAAAGTATTTAAGTATAAAGTATGGTATCTTTCTTTTCATATTCTTTGCTTTAAATCAAAATTTGTAATGATAGTTTGGAGCCGCATGGTTTGGTAACACTTTGCAATAAGGTTATTTGGTTAACATTAATCGAACGCATTAGGTATCATAAACAAACAATGAACAAGCATTTATTAATCTAAGATGATGTTCAATTGTACAAACATTAATTCATTTTGTGAATTAACATTCACCTAGATTAATAAATGGTATATGCATAATAAACATAATTAAAAAATATTATATAGTATAAATATAAATGTAAAATAAGCCTTAAAAAAAAGTGTTTTAACTGTCATAATATATATATAGATATATTTATCAGTAAGTATATAAAGTATATCATCAAGTGATTAATTAATTAATGAATTGCCAGCAACCTTGAATAATAAATGTATATACACCTAATAAATGTGAAAAACATTTTTATTTTTTTTTATTGTATATATACAGCTAGGTCCATATATACACTGAACAAAATTATAAACGCAACACTTTTGTTTTTGCCCCCATTTTTTCATGAGCTGAACTCAAGATCTAAGACTTTTTCTAAGGTAAAAAAACAAACAACAAAAAAAAAAGGCCCCCCTATTTCTCCCTCAATATGTTCACAAATCTGTCCTAAATCGTGTAGGGGAGCCTGCTCCTTTGCCTGAGATAAATCCATACCCCCTCACAGTGTGGCATATCAAAGAATGCTGATTAGACAGCATGATTATTGCACAGGGTGTGCCTTAAGGCTGGACACAATAAAAGGCCACTCTAAAATGTGCAGTTTTATCGCACAGCACAACGCCACAGATGTCGCAAGTTTTGAGGGAGCGTGCAATTGGCATGCTGACTGCAGGAATGTCCACCAGAGCTGTTGCCCGTGAATGGAATGTTAATTTCTCTACTATACGCCGTCTCCAAAGGCGTTTCAGAGAATTTGCCAGTACATCCAACCGGCCTCACTACCGCAGACCACGTGTAACCACACCAGACTAGGACTTCCACATCCAGCATCTTCACCTCCAATATTGTCTGAGACCAGCCACCCGGACAGTTGTTGCAACAATCGGTTTGCATAACCAAAAGATTTTCTGCACAAACTGTCAGAAACCATTTCAGGGAAGCTCATCTGCTTGCTCGTCGTCCTCATCGGGGTCTTGACCTGACTGCAGTTCGTCGTCGTAACCGACTTGAGTGGGCAAATGCTCACATTCGTTGGCGTCTGGCACTTTGGAGAGGTGTTCTCTTCATGGATGAACCCCGGTTTTCACTGTACAGGGCAGATGGCAGAACGCGTGTATGGCGTCGTGTGGGTGAGCATTTTGCTGATGTCAACGTTGTGGATCGAATGGCCCATGGTGGCGGTGGGGTTATGTTATGGACAACGAACACAGGTTCATTTTATTGATGGCATTTTGAATGCACAGAGATACCTTGATGAGATCCTGAGGCCCATTGTTGTTCCATTCATCCACGACCATCATCTCATGTTGCAAGGATCTGTACACAATTCCTGGAAGCTGAAAACATCCCAGTTCTTGCATGGCCAGCATACTCACCGGACATTTCACCCATTGAGCATGTTTGGGATGCTCTGGATCGGCGTATACGACTGCGTGTTCCAGTTCCTGCCAATATCCTGCAATTTCGCACAGCCATTGAAGAGGAGTGGTCCAACATTCCACAGGCCACAATCAACAACCTGATCAACTCTATGCGAAGGAGATGTTTTGCACTGCGTGAGGCAAATGGTGGTCACCAGATACTGACTGGTTTTTGGACCCCCAATACAGTAAAACTGCACATTTTTGAGTGGCTTTTTATTGTGGCCAGCCTATTGCACACCTGTGCGATAATCATGCTGTCTAATCAGCATCTTTTGGAATTGTTTTAAAAATTGATAGGCCACACCTGTGAGGTGGATGGATTATCTCGGCAAAGGGAAGTGCTCACTAACACAGATTTAGACTATATTTGTCTAAATATATTTACAATATTTGAGAGAAATAGGCCTTTGTGTACATAGAAAAAGTCTTAGATTCTTTGAGTTTAGCAAATCATGAGAAAAAGGGGGCAAAAACAAAGTATTGCGGTTTATAAGTTGTTCAGAGTGTATTGACAGCAGGTGCGCTCATGGTTGTATATTTAGGTAGGCTGTGTGGGACGAAAAGCGGCTTCGCTTTAACAGTGATACTAATGAATTGGAACACACCTCTGGGTTAAATTTGAGGGTTTTCACATCAGAATTGGAGGAAAGGTTAAGGAATTACAACCCTTTAATATGTACCTCCCTCTTTTTTCAAGGGACCATAAGTAATTGGACAGTTGACTCAAAAGCCATTACATGGACAGATGTGGGCTATTCCTTCATATTTCTACATCAATTAAGCAGGTAAAAAATCTGGAGATGATTCTAAGTTTGGTATTTGCATTTGGAAGCTGTTGCTGTAAACCCACATCATGCAGTCAAAGGATCTCTCCATGCAAGTGAAACAGACAATTGTTAGACTTCAAAAACAAAACAAATCCATCAGAGAGATAGTAGGAACATTAGGAGTGGCCAAATCAAGTTTGGTACATTCTGAGAAAAAAATAATGCACTGGTTAGCTCAGCAACATAAAAAGGTCTGGACGTCCATGGAGGACAAGTGGTGGATGATCGGAGAATCCTCTCCATGGTAAAGAAAAACCCTTTCACAACATTCAGCCAAGAGAAGAACACTCTCCAGGAGGCAGACGAGTCTCTGTCAAAGTCTACGATCAAGAGAAGACTTCACGAGAGCAAGTACAGAGGGTTCACCATAAGGTGCAAACAAGGCCAGATTAGACGTTTGCCAAAAAACATCTAAAAAAGCCAGACCACTTCTAGAAAAGCATTATTTTGACGGCTGAAATTAAGATCAAACTGTACCAGAATGACGGAAGAAAAAAGTATGGAGAATGCTTGGAACAGCTCATGATCCAAAGCATACAACATCATCTGTGAAACATGGCAGTGTGATGGCATGAGCATGCATGTCTTCCAGTGGCACTGGTTACTGGTGTTTAGTGATGATGAGACAGAAGACAGAAGCAGCCGGATGAACTCTGAAGTGTACAGGGATATACTCTCTACCCAGATAAAGCCAAATGCAGCAAAGTTGATTGGAAAGCGCTTCATAGTACAAATGGACAATGACCCAAAACAAACAGCAAAAGCACCCCGGAGTTTTGAAGTGTTAAAAAATATATTATTTTGCATGGCCGAGTCACTCTCCTGATCTGCAACCCCCTGCGCAGCATTTCACCCTCGCTGAGACAAAACTAAATCAGAAAGACCCCTAAGCAACTTCATCCTTGATGTTTTATTTAAATTCTATTCTGGTGGCGTACTGTCATGTGTATGTTCCTGTTTGTCCTTATTTGGTTTGGTTCCTGTTCCCATTATTAGCAGTCACCTGTTCCTTGTTATTAGTTATCCTCCTCACCTGTCTGACCCTCATTATCTGCCCTATTTGAGTTTGAGCCCGTTCTGTTCTCCCTTGTCTGGAATTGTTGATGTCAACCTTTGCTACGTGTGTTTTCCTGTTTCCTTTGGATTTATTAAATTGAATTTGACATTGCCTCTCCTCACTCTGTGCTCCACACAGTGGCACCGTGTGACAGAATTCCAGACCCAACAAAAAAGTAAACGGCGCTCCTTCTCCCCGTTTTTGTTTTTGCTTTTGTCTTTTTTTTTTCCCGCTTTCCCTCCACGGCTATGGAAACTGCCGCACGTTTTGTAGCCCTCGCGGTGTGTACAGCGTTGGATAATGCGACGCTGAATTTGCTGTTCTGGATCGGGGCCAACTACCATCGCCCTGTGGACCTCCCAGACACCACTGGACTGAGCTGGAGGGAAGGGATTCTCCGGTGTCTGGAGAGCGTAAAAAAAACCATCCCCAATCCCAGGACCCATCTCGCGCCTTCAGTCCACGCCGCCTCCTCCTCGTCAAGCCCCCGGCCCCGGCCGCTGCTCAGCGCTCATGGACATGGCGCTACCTCCAGAGTTCTCGGCTCCTATACTCACTCCAGAATCCGCTCCAGAAGGTTCTCCCTCGTCTGCGCTGGTCCCGTCCAGCTCTCACACCATCGTCCCCTGAGTCTCCTTCATTTCCGCTGGTCCCGTCCAGCCCTCCTTTGTCTGCAACTGAATTCCCCCAATCGAGTTAGACCCGCCCGTGCACCATCCAGAGCGACTACATCCTCGCAGTTGCCACATACTATCATGACTCAGAAGTCGGCGGACCCACAGAAGTTCTAAAATTTATCAGAACCAGGAACAAGGTTTTTTTGGGGCAGTATCAGGTTTATGTTTAATCTGTCATTCCTGTTTCCCTGGATATTATTAAAGATTTTATGTTTGAATTGGACTCTGCGTCTCCTCGTTTCTTGCTCTGTGCTCCTCACAGTAGCATACTGTGACACGTACAGAGCCAAAATTATGAAAATTGTGTCAGTGTCCAAATATATATGGACCTAACTGTATACATATACATGTGGTTGTTTTTCAAAACAGTAAGACATTTTAAAAAACCTAATGCAATGATTTAATAAATTGAACCTTACTGTGAAGTGTAACTCAGATTTTTTTGAAATTCAACTGAATAAAGCAAATGAAATGGAAAAATACTTCCGGAAACCACAGCCTCAGAAAAATGGCCTATACAGCTGAACACACACACACGTCAGAGCTTTGCATGCTGTGACCTCGTGTGTGTGTGGGTGGAGAAAACTACACCATTTTTCTGTTCTCGGTAGGAATTAACATCTCATGGTCGGGCGTATGGGCCATCTTTCCATCCTCAATCAAGGATAGTCCTAAAATCATAGTGGCCATCCGCTTTTCCGGGTAGAAGAGTAGATTCCTGTCACTTGAATTGGAGAAACAAGAAAATACAGAAGAGAGCTAACATAAGAAGAGCAGCAGAGAAGCCCAGAGGTCAAAACAGCAGAGCATGTTTACTGAACTTAGTACGAACCATCGGCCACACACACAACCCATACAATCGAAAGAAGATATAATATATATATATTACTAATTTATGTGTGAAATCTATTTTCTTGAAAGAAATACTTTTAATTCAGCAAGGACGCATTCAAGTGTGATCAAAATGTGCCGGCAGTATAAATGACCTTAAACACTGTAGATGAACATGTAAAAACCCTGTTCATATTTAAATGTCTGTATTGTGTGAAAAAGCAGTGAGAATGTACACTCTGGAAATCACACCAATTTTTTACCAAGTCAAATGCTGCTAATGTCCGATTTTAAAGCAGACAAGTTTGGTCCTGAGAGCTGCAGGTTGGATGAAGCTTTGCTTGTTGTTTTCTGGTCTCATTATCAGCCTCAGAACTCTGGAGGCGAATCAGACGCTCAGTTGTTTAGTACCGCACTTCCGTGAATGAACTGAGAAGCAGCAGATGGAAAACGTATGTACAAGCCAACGGGACTTCAGACGCATCTACACACACACCAGAAACACCACAGACACACACCCCCACCCAGAAACACACAACACACACATACACACACACCAGAAGCACATAAACAGACACATCCACACACACACCAGATACACACACCAGAAACACACACGTACACTTGCTTAGCACTTGATTTAGTGACATACAAGTATTCAGTCATATACACTCTAAAAAATGCTGGGTTGTTTCAGCCCAATGTTGGGTCAAATATGGACTAACACAACTGTTGGGTTAAATTTTGGTTACATTTTTAAATTAGCTTTTTAACCCAACAGGTGGGTTAGTCCATATTTGACCCAACATTGGGCTGAAACAACCCAGCATTTTTAGAGGGGCAGTAGTCACAGTGTAGATGATAAGAACATGGACTTACATAAACGTGGATATTCAGACGTTGTTCAGCCGGCAACTCCATTTGACCACCATCATAACATACATACATTATAATAAATAATAATTTTTTTTTAAAAAATATAGATATACTAGTAGATATAGTTGTACCCTTAAGATAAGTAATTTCTACCTACAGAAACCCCTTAGTTTTCTGGCAAAAGTGTTAAATAGTTAAGATTTTTACATGTTTTTTAAGAAGGTCTCTTCTGACTCAAAAAATACAGGTAAAAAATTGATGCAATATATTTAAAACTTAAATTAGCTGTTTCCTATGTGAATATCTGCTGTCAAAACTGTAATTTATTTCTTTCTTTGCTGGAGTGCGCAGCCTGAATTTTCAGCTCACATAGCCTCCAGTCTTCAGTGACACATGATCTTCAGAAATCATAATAATATGCTGATTTGCTGCTCAAGAAACATTTCTGATTATTATCAGTGTTGAACACAGCTGTGCTGCACAATATTTTTGTGGAAACCGTGATACATTTTATTTTTCAGGTTTCTTTGATGAATAGAAAGTTCAAAAGAACAGCATTTATTTGAAATACAAATCTTTTATGTCTTTACTGTCACTTTTGATCAATTTAATGCTTGCTTGAGGACTAAAAGTATATAGAAATCTATAGTAGTGTATCACAGTTTTCTAAACTCAGCTTCAGCAGCACTAAAAATCCTCATCAGGCAGCTTCTTCAATCCTCCCTGCTCTTCTTCTTTTTTGTGTTTGAAGAACAAGCAGGACCTAAAGCACGGAGGAAATCATCACGTCTGGACTGGCTCTTCATTAGCGTCTTCCGCTGCTCTAATTGCCCTGGTTTTCCCGCCGCTGGCCGCGCTTCGCTGGCAGGCCGTTTTTTCCAGGCCTGTGTTTGTGTTTGAGGGAAGAGAAGGCTGTAATCAGAGCTCCAAATGAACGGCGTGAGGGGAAGCGCTGCGTCTTTTCTTAGCTCCAAACTTCACCACGCTGCAAAAGGGACAAATTTTGTGGCTCTTACTAAATGCCTCCAGCGCAGAAGAGACAAGACGCTCCTGGGTGTCGCCGCTTGGATGTGTTTGACATCTGTAACTGGTTTGGAGAGCCTAACCTAGTGCACTAGTTCCCATTCAGTAGTCACGTTCAACGTTACGTCAGTGACTGACGAATTGGGATCTCGCCCAAGAGCCCAATCACCTTCGAGTGTTAACTAAACAAGCCAATGACAGTTGGCGTGCGTGTTTCGCCACGCGCACCCCGCCCCGCAGCGCGGGTATAAAAGGAGAGCGCGTGCAAACGCACATCAGCTTTTCGCTTCGGAGCCGAGCCTTCTACAGGACGAATCTCCGCGAGTGTTCGAGAAACAGCTGGCGTTGGTGTGACGGCGTATCAGCGGGGGTTGCCATCCAGGCTGCTGAAACCTCGGCGGGCTGCAGCTTTCATTCTGCGGTCTCGCCGCGACCTCCCCTGGGCGCTTCAGCGCTCTCTCTAAAAGAGTGTTTCCTTCTAAAAGAGCTATTTCTAAAAGAGCTTCACGAGCGACGGGCGTCTTTTTAAAGATGGCCTTCCCGCCCTTTTCCCCCCCCCCCCTGTGCGTTTTCTGGATGTGGTCGTTTCCTGCCTCCATCTGAGGGTCATGATCGCTGCCTCTCGTGCCTGGGCATTAAGCACGCTGAGGTTGCGTTCGTGGATGAGTCATGTTCTCACTGCGGGAACATGACCATCGCGACATTGCGGTTTAGATACCTCCTCATTAAACGGGGGGGTTATCCCCCTTGCCATGCCCCGCTCTATCTCCTCTGGTTCTCGGAGGGCTACTTCGGTTCATGGTCAGGGGGACCTGAGGGTTACGGTGAGAGCTTCCCCGTCGAGTAAGTCTCCGCGGGCCTCTCATTCCTCAAGCATGGCACTCCACCTGGGGTTTCCGGACGAGTGTGTTGGGTCCTCGGACAGGGCGGGGTCCAGAATCTTGTGTGGGGCACAGGCAGAGGACAGGATGTCGTTCGCTGCATCGGAGGGCGAGCTAGGCTCTGGAGATGAGGATTCGGCTGCGCTGCTACCGTCAGGTAGAGTGGCGTTGCCCGGGTCAGATCCAGAGCTGACCGCTATGCTTTCCCGGGCCGCTGAGAGCGTCGGGCTGCACTGGAGGCCTCCGCCTTCTCCCAAACGCTCGAGGCTGGATGATTGGTTCCTGGGGGCGCAGGCCGGGCGTCGGGAGCCGCTTCCGGTTCCATTCTTCCCGGAAGTGCATGAGGAGGTTACTAGTCTTGGAAGGCACCTTTTTCTGCCCGAAACCGACTTGGTGCCTCCTCCGTCCTCACCACCCTCGACGGGGGGGTGGGCGGCCCAAGGGTATGTGGACATTCCTCCGGTCGAGCGTGCGATTGCCATGCAGCTTTGCCCGCAAAGTGCCGCCGCCTGGAGGGATAATCCACGCCTTCCTTCCAGGGTCTGTAAGTTTTCGTCCGCTCTGACGGCTAAGGCTTACAGTGCCGCTGGACAGGCCGCTTCCGCCCTGCACGCCATGGCCCTCCTGCAAAGTCCACCAGGCCAAGGCGTTGAAGCAGTTGCACGAGGGTGGTGCTGACTCGGGTGGGCTGCAGGTACTGCGCACAGCGACGGACCTCGCGCTAAGGGCGTCGAAAGTCACGGCGCAGGCCCTGGGTTTGACGATGTCCACATTGGTGGTCCAGGTGCGCCACCTATGGCTGACCTTGGCGGTTATGAGGGAGGCCGACAAGCATCGCTACCTGGACTCCCCGATCTCCCAGGCCGGCCTATTCGGCGAAGCGGTGGAGGGCTTTGCCCAACAGTTCTCCACCGCACAGAAGCAGACGGAGGCGTTCCGACACATCCTGCCCCGGCGGTCTGCTGCTGTCCGCACCCCACCGCCGGCTGCAGCCCCTCTGTCTGCTCGTCGCCGAGGACGCCCTCCTGCGGCCTCCACCTCCGCAAACCGGCGCGGCCACACAGCCGCCTTCACAAACGGCCGCAGCGTGTAGCCGGTCCGCAGGAACGAAACGTCGCAGCCGCGCCTCCCGCCCCTGCCAAGCCTGTGACTCGTCCAAAGCAGGTGCGGGGGGTGCCCCCCCGTACCTGAGAAACGGGCGATCGCCGAAATCCAACTTGGATCCGTGCTACTCAGCCAGTGGTTAAAACGACAAACTTTCATTACAAGAGCATTTCCCTTTGCCTCCGGTCCCAAGAGGGGTGAAAGAGAAACGGGCCGGGTGGTCCACCGTGTTACCCAGGCGTCGCCCCCTCAGAGAGCCGCCCCACTCTTTCTCACCTTCAGACTAGTGGGGGGGCAGCAGGTTCAGTTCAAGTTATACATAACGCACGTCCTCACAGAGGACCCCCTGCCCACAGTGGAGTCCAGGTAAACTGCGCGCTGCGCACGACCTCTCAGACGCCCCACCCGAGTCTGGACGACTCGCGGGCACCACTCCCGGGTTGGGTCTCTGTGTTCCACTGTGCTGCCCCACTGCGGGTACGTAGGTGGTCTCCCTGGTCCAGCTAGTTCTGTCGCTGGGGGCCTGGTTAGCCCTCCCAGGCCGTCTCGCTGGCTCCTGAGAACCATCATACTCGGCTACGCGATTCAATTCGCCCTTCGCCCGGCGCACTCCCAAGTTCAGGGGCATTCGGTTCACCTCTGTGCCGGACAAGGATGCTCCTGTCTTGCGTGCAGAGATCGCGGTTCTGCTGGCGAAGGACGCGATACAGCCGGTCTCTCCAGCCGAGATGAGGAAGGGGTTTTTCAGCCCTTACTTCATCGTACCCAAGAAAGGCGGTGGTTACGACCGATCCTGGACCTGCGCGTACTAAACCGGGCCCCTCACAAGCTCCCGTTAAGGATGTTGACGCAGAAACGCATCTTCAATGCGTCCGTCCTTTCGATTGGCTCGCAGCGATCGATCTCAAGGACACGTACATTCATGTCTCGATTCTCCCTCGACACAGACCGTTTCTCCTCTTTCTCTTTCTTCTCCGCTCTTGGGCGTTTGAGGGACGGGCATATCAGTACAATGTCCTCCCCTTCGGGCTATCCCTGTCGCTTCGTGTCTTCACCAAGGTCGTGGAGGCTGCCCTCGTTCCATTGAGGGAAGCGGGCTTTCGCGTTCTCAACTACCTCGACGACTTGCTCATACTGGCCCAGTCCCGAGCGCTGTTGTGCGAACACAGGGATATGGTGCCCAGTCACCTCAGCCGATTGGGGCTTCGGGTCAACTGGGAAAAGAGTAAACTCTCCCCGGTGCAGAGGATCTCGTTTCTCGGCATGGAGCTGGACTCGGTCAACCTCTTGGCACGTCTCTCAGTAGAGCGTGCGCGGTCGATGCTGAACTGCCTGGGGTCCTTCCAGTGCAAGACGGCGGTTCCACTGAGACATTTTCAGAGGCTCCTGGGGCATATGGCATCCGCAGCTGCTGTCACGCCGCTCGGGTTGCTTCATATGAGACCGCTTCAGCATTGGCTTCACGACCGGGTCCCGAGATGGGCATGGCGACACGGCACTTACCGGGTTTCAGTCACCCCGTTCTGCCGTCACACCTTCAGCCCTTGGTCAGATCTTGCCTTTCTTTGGACAGGGTTGTCCCTTGGGCAAGTATCCAGGCATTTTGTTGTGTCAACAGATGCCTCCGCCATGGGCTGGGGTGCCATGTGCAGTGGGAACGCAGCTGCGGGGCTCTGGTCGGGGCCCCCGACTACAGTGGCATATCAATTTCCTCGAGTTGCAAGCAGTATGGCTGGCTCTGCGCCGCTTCAAATCGCTGCTACACGACAAGCACGTACTGGTCCGTACGGACAGCACTGCGACCGTTGCGTACATCAACCACCAGGGCGGTCTGCGCTCCCGTCGCATGTCGCATGTCGCAACTCGCCCGCCATTTCCTCCTTTGGAGTCAGAAGTATCTGAGGTCGCTTCGCGCCGTTCACGTCCCGGGCGAGCTCAATCATGCAGCTGACGAGCTCTCTTGTCAGCCCGCCCTTCCGGGAGAATGGAGACTCCACCCCGAGATAGTCCAGCTTATTTGGAGTTGCTTTGGGGACGCTCAGGTAGACCTGTTTGCCTCCCCGGACACGTCCCATTGCCAGTGGTTTTACTCCCTGGCCGAGGGTCCCCTCGGCACGGACGCACTGGCGTGCAGCTGGCCTCGGGGCCTATTCAAATATGCGTTTCCCCCAGTGAGCCTTCTCGCGCAGACACTGTGCAAGGTCAGGGAGGACGAGGAGCAGGTCTTCTTGGTAGCGCCATATTGGCCCAGTCGGATTTGGTTCCCCGAACTGATGCTCCTCGCGACAGCCCCCCCTTGGCGAATTCCTCTGAGGAGGGATCTCCTTTCTCAGAGAGGGGGCACCCTCTGGCACCCGTGTCTAGACTTGTGGAATCTCCACTTATGGTTCCTGGACGGGACGCGGAGGTTCTAGGTGGGCTACCTCCAGCGGTAGTAAACACCATCGCTTCAGCTAGAGCCCCGTCTACAAGACACGCTTACAGGCTGAAGTGGAACCTGTTCGTCGGTTGGTGCTCTTCCCGCCTGGAAGACCCCCGTAGATGCCCGATCGCAGTCGTGCTTTCTTTCCTGCAGGATGGCTTGGAGCGAAGGCTATCTCCCTCCACCCTCAAAGACCGTATGTTTCCTGTGCACATCACTATCATAAGCGTAAGTCGTCTAGGAAGCACTACCTGATCATCAGGTTTTCTCAGAGGGGAAAGGAGGCTGAATCCTCCGCGCCCTCACCTGTTACCCTATTGGGATCTCCCCTCGGTCCTGACGGTCCTGAAGGAGGACCCCTCGAGCCTTTGCAGTCAGTAGAGCTTAAGTTTCTGTCTTTGAAGATAGCGCTCCTCACCGCATTGGCCTCGATCAAGAGGGTGGGGGACCTGTAGGCATTTTCGGTCGACGATTCGTGCGTGGAATTCGGAATGGGTAACTCTCACGTTGTTCTGAGACCCCGGCCTGGATATGTGCCTAAAGTTCCCACCACGCCTTTCAGGGATCAGGTGGTGAACTTGCAAGCGCTGCCCTTGGAGGAGGCAGACCCAGCCCTTGCTCTGCTCTGTCCCTTTCGCGCTCTGCGCATTTACGTGGACCGTACGCGGAGCTTCAGGACCTCATACCAGCTCTTTGTCTGCTTTGGAGGCCAGCAGAAGGGAAAGGCTGTCTCCAAACAAAGACTTGCCCACTGGTTAGTGGAGGCTATAGTCTTGGCATACCAGGCCCAACGTTTACCATGCCCCCTCGGAGTGAGAGCTCACTCTACGAGAGGAGTGGCATCTTCTTGGGCATTGGCGTGGGGCACCTCGATAGCAGACATCTGTAGAGCTGCCGTCTGGGCGACGCCTAACACGTTTGCTAGATTCTATAATCTCCGTGTAGAGCCAGTGTCCTCTCGTGTACTCACCTCAAGTAGCATAACACCTGACCTGCTCGTGCTGTCCCGATACGGGCTTTGCTGCCCAGTTCCCCTTACGGACCGGATACGTGCGCTCTTTTGCTTCTCAGTTCAGTTCCCCATGGCGAACCCTGGTTGAGTTCCTCCCGCACCCTCGGCGGTTAGGCGTGGCGGAGCGCCAGACGCCAGTTTCAGCACTTGTGTGCATGCCCAAGGTCAGCCCTTTTGCTGGGCTAGGTGCCCGTGTGTAGTGTTTCCCCCTTCGGGTGATCCCACATGTGTTTTCTTCCACGGTACGGCTCCCCTCTCTGTGAGCCCGTGTCTTTCCCTGGCAGTCGTTCTCTGCCATCTCTGCAGTGTAGTGATCTCACCCCAGGGGGGTTGAGTCTACCGCAGAGACTTCCATATGTAGTTCTGCCCTGGGCCAGTCCATATGTGTATTCCACATGATACCTCCTATATGCAGGATGTGGCTTCTGTAGCGTTCCCAACTGGGTACGCTTTCCCGGTGTTATCCAATGTACCACTGTATGGTACACCTCTGCCTAGCCGCTGTCCTATTTTCCGCCCCAGCTGGTGTGGGGGGACTGGCCGGCTTCCGCAGGGCACTGGAGGGAGTCAGCAATAGTGGCGTTTTCCATACAGATCACAATTCGTCAGTCACGACTGACATAACATAGAACGTGACTGACTGAAAGGGAAAGTCTAGGTTACTTGTGTTACCCTCGTTCCCTGAAGGAGGGAACGTAGACGTTACGTTCCGTTGCCACAGTTGCTGTACCACCGCTGTACGGCCGGGGCACGTAGTCTCGGCTCCTCAGCGAAAAACTGATGTGCGTTTGCACGCGCTCTCCTTTTATACCCGCGCTGCGGGGCGGGGTGCGCGTGGCGAAACACGCACGCCAACTGTCATTGGCTTGTTTAGATAACACTCGAAGGTGATTGGGCTCTTCCCGTCGGGCGAGGATCCCAGTCGTCAAGTCCACTGACGTAACGTCTCCGGTCCCTCCTTCAGGGAACGAGGGTTACACAAGTAACCTAGATGTTTCAAGACCTGATAGTTTAACACATTTGACGAACTCAGACTGTTATAAAGGACAGAAACAAACTCTGAGCTGCTGTAAGTGTTTGCGATTGAGTGAAGAGTGTTTTGGGACTAACAGGACTGTTTTTTTCAAGGGTTGAATGCTCTTAAAATTATAAATTGATAAATGTATGATAAATTTCAGATATTATTGACTGAGAACTCTCAAATCTCACATGCGCTTGTGTTGTTGTAACCCGGTGCCTTTATAAGCATCTTGCAAACATTAGTTTTTGTGAATCGTAAGCAAATGCAGCTTTTCAGTAAAGATTGAATAATGACCTTTAGGTCTGAAACTCACACAAAACTATTATATGACTTCAGGAGGATTGAAATACAGTGCAAGACTGATTTACACTACTGTTTAAATGCTTAGGGTCAGTAAAGATACAATAAATTGATTGAAAGTGATGGTAAATACATTTATAATATTACAAAAGATTTATATTTGTATCTGTTTCTTGAGCAGCAAATCAGCATATTATACTGATTTCTGAAGATCATGTGACACTGCAGACTGGAGGAATGAGCTGAAAATACGTGCGCTTCACAGAAATACATTACAGTTTAACAGAGATTCACATAGAAAACAGCTATTTGAGATTCTAATAATATTTCACAATTTTGACTGTATTTTTGATTAGATAAATGCATCAAACATCAAATTCTAGGTGAACTGTTCCTTTAAGCATCAGCAGTTTTGAGTGTTTGGGTTTGTTAAATCTATAAAAAAAGAAACAGGACAGAAACAGCCCAGTGTGTGTGTGTATGTGACTTCCTGCCGCCCACGACACAGCAGTAAACACTGCTCATATGAGGGCTGTTACAAAGTATCGCTCACAAAGAAGAATTCAACACCCAGATACACCACCCCACACACACACAACACACACACACACACACACACACACACACACACACACAGATACACACACACACACCCACACACACACACACACACACAGATACACCCACCACTCCACAGATACACACTCCCGTCCCACACACACACACCACCACAGATACACCACACACCACACCACTCACAATACATACACACACACACTCACAGATACACACTCACTCACACACACACACACACACACACAGACACACACACACACACACACACACACTCACAGATACACACACACACTCACACACACAGATACACACTCACACACACACACACACACAAACACACTCACCACACCAGGTTTACTGGTCATCAAACACAGAGACAAATCTGGCTTTTCTCAGTTAAATTCAGCAGATCTGATCACTCAATAACTGTTCTGAGAAGAAACCAACTAAAAATAGCAAAACTTCTAAGTAGTTGCACAGTAATACAGCAGCTTTTCCTTTAACTTGAGAGCTATTTTCTCCTTCAAATTGTGACATAACACCATAAAAATGTCACACAACTAAACATTTACATCCTACCCGATAGGAGAAACACACTATACACTTTTTCTTGGTTTCTAGTAAATCAAGATGCAAAGCAAAGTGACAAGAAAAAAAAATGAGTTTATGCTTAAACAAGAATAAATATCTGCCAGTGGAGTAAAAAAAAATCTACTTAATTCAGAGGGAAAACAAGATTATTTTCCTGACCTCACTGACAGATATTTGTTCTTGTTTTAAGCTAAAACTCACTTCATTTTCATGCATTTCTCAGAAAACAAGATTTGATATCCCAAGTCATTCTGCTTCTCCAGTAAACGTATCTTGATTTAAGAATGTTTAGATATTTTTACTGGAAAACAAGAAAGAAGTACTGAGGAAGAACATGATTTTTGTGGTGTACCGAGAATAAATAATGATATTATGGCTGACTGACGCTGATAGACACACTGTGTGTGTGTGTGTGTGTGTGTGTGTGTGTGTCTGTTTCATTCACTAGGCATAATGAATGTCATCCAATGAGCTCGCGCTGGCGCCCTCTTCCTCGCTGAGACAGGAGAGCAAGTAACACAGGAAGGAAGCTGAAGCAAAACGAGCAAAGAACGACAGGCAGCCAGAGGGACGATTGATGGAGCGAAGAGAGAGAGAGAGGAGAGAGAGGAGAGAGAGAGTTGAGAGCGAGAGACAGAGAGAGAGAGAGGAGGAGGAGAGACGGGAGAGATGCATTTAACAGAGAGACAGATCAATTCATCTCTTGAGGAGAGTCTGTGAGCAGCTTCAGGACAAACACTGTTGTGCTCTATAAATTTATATATATAATATCTATATATCTATATATATATTCATAGCAGGGCTGTATGTTAACTTTTTTTTGCATATAGCACTGGTGCTACAGAGGTTGAAAATTTTGTAGCACAGGCCAAAAAGTTGTTGCACAAGTATAAAACGTCTGCTATCATGTCTGAAAACAAACACAAGTAATGGAGTTCATCACTTAAACAAACACGGATGTTCCAAAGAGCACAAAAAATACAAAGCATCATAAAAATTGTTTTAAACAAAACAATCTGTTATGTACAAGCAAAATTTTTCTTTATTTGCTAAAAATGGAAGAGCGCGGAAACATAACACCTCCTACATCTCAACAAAATATAAAATAAAAAAGAATGACAGACATTTAGGCCAAAGTGGGCGAAGATAAAAAAGTTGGTATGGACCTTTCACCAAGACGTGAGGACGCGGTTCAGTGGTCATCAGCGTTAATAATCCGCCAAAGTTTTTACAAAGTTTCATTTTTAAAAAGAAAAAATGTAGGTACATTTATAACACTATATTTTGTATTAGCGTACCTTTGCATCAAATTACAAAAAAAAACGAATTAACCTAGACATCGTTCTCGCTTCTGACTGTCATTACCAGTCTCTCTTTATTTTTTTTTTATTTTTTTTATTTTTTGAGTCAGGAAAAACATTAAGTGGCGTTTTCTTTTGATATTTGAGCAAAGGGGAATGCAAAACATTATTATATATATATTGTGGTAGTATCCATCACCGCTATAGATTCACGCACCTAGATGAATCCGCTGCCTGAGAAACCCGGAGGAAAGTGAACAAGGGGTCTATTCAAAAACAATAAACCATTTGGTAACCCATATTCTTCAAAATATCTTATTTTGTGTTTAGCACAGGAAACAAATTAATACAGGTTTGGGACAATGTGAGTGAGTAAATAATGACAGAAATTTTATTTTTGGGTGAACTATTCCTTTAAAGTCCCCTTGAAATCAAAATTAAAGTTTTTTGGGCGTTAGTATCATATGTTAGTCTTAAGGTTATCTATAAGGCAGGGTGCTCCAAAACAGTGGCAAAATTAGCATTTAGAAGATATAAGAATTCAAAGATTTTAGTTCGTCACTTCCGCCAAAACAGCTCAAACTATTTTTTTGACGTCACATCGTACTTCAACTTCTCATCAAACTTTCTGTCCAATCAAAATGCTCTCTACAATCCAAAGTGCCCGCCCCTACACTATAAAATAGACGATGAAGCCGCGGCTGTGAAATCGGTCACTTGTCCACAGAATTAGTATTTTCTGTACAGTGGATGGCACGTAGTGCATTATATAGGGGACAGGGAACGATTCAATCAGTGTAAATATGCTTTCCATTGAGGGAAAAAATAAGTCTGGTTTCGCGCTGTGTCATGCTAATCACCGCACACACACTCTGCTCCGGTCAAGAGACACGATAGCACGGAGCGGATCAAATACGCGAGTCGGCGCAGACCACAAAATGTATCTGGAGCTATTTGAATTCTACACAGAATGCTATATTTTATAGTAATATGTATGAGATTGGGGTTGGCATACCCTGTCAAATGCAGCTTTACAGAGCTCAACGGCTCTGAAAGGCTCTAGCCCAAGCTGTGATATAAACAAATGCTATTGGCTATTTTAAAAAGGGGCGGGGCTGCTTGATATGTCCCGCCCTGTCTTCCTGTTTCAGTTAAAAGGACGTCAACACAGAGTAACGCTGTGTGTTTCTAAGCATTTCAGGGGACCTTTAATGACAAGCGGCAGCATGTTTAGTAGATACTGTCCCTTTAAGAGCTGCACGCATCCGTTTCTCTCTCAACTGATAACAAAGACAGAAGACAGATAGACAGACTACGGACAGACAGACATTACAGACAGATTAGACAGACTTACAGACAGACAGACAGACAGACAGATAGATATTAGATGTAAGTCGATAGATAGATAGATAGATAGATAGATAGATAGATAGACAGACAGACAGACCGACGACAACAGACAGACAGACAGATAGATAGATAGATATTTATATAGATAGATAGATAGATAGAAGAGAGACAGACAGATAGATTAAAGACAGACCGCAGACAGACAGACAGACAGATAGATATTTAGATAGATAGATAGATAGATAGATAGACAGACAGACAGACAGACAGACAGACAGGAAGACAGGATGACAGACAGACAGAGAGAGAGAAGACAGACAGGACAAGACAGAAGAAAGAACCAGGACAGGACCAGACAGGAAAGATAGATAGATAGACAGACCAGGACAGGACAGACAGACAGACAGACAGACGACAGACAGATATTTAGAAGAGTGATAGATAGATAGATAGACAGACAGGACGACAGAGGAGAGAGAGACCCAGACAGACAGACAGGACAGACAGGACAGACAGACAGACAGACAGTAGATAGATAGATAGATAGACAGACAAACAGAAAGACAGACAGACAGAAAGAAAGAAAGAGACAGACAGACAGACAGACAGACAGGACAGACAGACAGACCAGATAGATAGATAGGATAGATAGATAGATAGATGAGACAGACAGACAGAAAGGGACAGCCAGACAGACAGCCGGACAGAAAGACAGGCCAGGACAGATAGGACAGACAGACCCAGATAGTTAGATAGATAGATAGATCGATAGATAGATACGATAGATTAGATAGATAAGTCAGATAGATAGAAGATAGAGAGATAGATAGATAGATAGAAATAGTCAGATTAAAGATAGATAGATAGATAGATAGATAGACAGACAGAGAGCGATAGAGACAGAGAGACAGACAGACAGCGATAGATTTAGATATTAGAATAGATAGACAGGACAGACAGACAGATAGAGATATATAGATAGATAGATAGACAGAAAGACAGAACAGACAGCACAGACAGACAGACAGATAGACGATAGATATACAGACAGACAAACAGATGATAGATAGACAGACAGACACAGACAGACAGACAGACAGACAGCCAGACAGACCGACAGTAGACAGAGAGTAGATGAATAGATGGATAACGGACAGTACGGAAAGACAGACAGACAGACAGACAGACCAGATAGATAGATAGATAGACGGACAGAACAGACAGACAGACAGACAGACAGACAGAATAGATACAGACAGATCTTTATATGAAGACAGACAGACAGGACAGGGGACAGACAGACAACAGACAGATAGATCGCAGTAGAGAGATAGATAGATAGCTAGATAGCTAGATAGATAGATAGACGGACAGAGGACAGACAGGGAAGGACAGACAGACAGAGAGATAATAGATAGATAGATAGATAGATAGATAGATAGATAGATAGATAGACGACAGACAGACAGACAGAAAGACAGTAGCAGATAGATAGATAGATAGAATAGACGGCAGACAGAAGACAGACAGAAACAGACAGGAGAGATAGATAGTAGAGGACAGACAGACAGACAGAAGACAGAGTAGATAGATAGATAGACGGGACAGATAGACAGACAGACAGACAGAACAGACAGACAGACAGACAGAACAGACAGACAGACAGACAGACAGACAACAGACGGACAGACAGACAGACACCGATACTGACAGACGGACAGACAGACAGACAGACGGAAGATAGATAGATAGATAGATAGATGATCGATAGATAGATAGATAGAACAACAGACGGGACAGAACAGACAGCAGACAGACAGACAGACAGATAGATAGATAGATAGATAGATGGGATAGACGGACAGAGGACAGACAGACGACAGACAGACCAGGACCCGACAGATAGATAGATAGATAGAAGACGGACAGACGGACGACAGACAGACAGACAGAACAGACAGATAGATAGAAGATAGATAGATAGTAGATAGATAGACGGACACAGACGGACAGACAGACAGATAGCACAGATAGATATTAGATAGACAGACAGGACAGACAGACCAGTAGGACGGACGGACGACGGACGGACGGACGGACAGACAGACAGACAGACAGACAGACAGACAGACAGACAGATAGATAGAATGTTTGTCATATACAATAGTGATTATACAATGATGTAATGTTTTTTAAGGAAGTCTCTTCTGCTTCATCCAAGCTGCATTTATTTGATAAAAAAATACAGAAAAAACAGTAATATTGCAAAATGTTATTACAATATAAAATGAAGGTTTCTATTTTAATATGCTTTAAACTGTAATGTATTTCTGTGATGCACAGCTGTATTTTCAGCATCATTCCTCCAGTCTTCAGTGTCACATGATCTTCAGAAATCAGTATAATATGCTGCTTTATTATTAGAATTATCAACAGCTGTGCTGCCAAATATTTTTTTGG
Organism: Sinocyclocheilus anophthalmus; assembly: GCA_018155175.1. Lineage (NCBI taxonomy): Eukaryota > Metazoa > Chordata > Actinopteri > Cypriniformes > Cyprinidae > Sinocyclocheilus > Sinocyclocheilus anophthalmus. The sequence continues at coordinate 58,023 of JADLZN010003439.1, forward strand.
GAACTGTGATGCTTTTTTCAGGATTCTTTGATGAATAAAAAGTTAAAAAGAACAGCGTTTATTCAAAATATCAATCTTTTCTAACAAAATAAATCTTTGCTATCACTTCTTAAAAATTGAACACATCCTTGCTCCTCTGATCAAGCTGTAAGAGGCGCAGAGGAGGATCCTGGCGCTCCCGGGACAGACAATGGGGGTATTATTAGGGCGATCTGCCCCCGGTGGGGCGCGAGCGGCAGATTTATGATGCGCTCCATCCGTTACCGAATGCGTGTGGAGGAGCCGTGTTGGGCTTCACATATTACTCTGCTGTATTAGAGCTCCGTTTTCAATTAGCATGATAACAGCTTCATGTGCTTTAAAAAGACAAGTCACATTCATTTCTATAGCACTTCATACAATACAGAAAGCAGCTTTACTTCCTCATCACTTTGGATAAAAACTTCTGCTAAATGAAGAAATGTATATAAACTGGAAAATTGAAACAACTTTAATAAACGCATTATAGTTAACTAAACCTAAAACCATAGAACACATGTTTGTTGTTTGAAATACAATAAACGTTAATTGAAATAATACTGTATATAAAAAACATTAAACTTATTTTATTTCAGCTAGTTGCCAAGGCATTTAGTTTAAGTTGAAGTACTAAAATAACTAAAAGTAAATAAACTAATAAATAAAAATAATAAAAAACGACAGAAATTTTATTAAAAAACTAACACAAATACAGCAAAAATTACTAAAATTTCATTTTAAATTAAAGGGAAAAAGAGAAAATATGAAAATAGTTTAATTAAAAACTTGAACAAATACTATAAATAAAAATTAAAACTAATAAATAAAATGAGTTAAAAACGAACCACATAATATAAAAAAAAAAAAACACTAATACATTTATTACAATGACCAAAATGTCAACTAAAATTTAAGTGGTAAAACAGCAAATATATATAAAAAAATCTTATTAAACTGAACAAACTATAAATAAAAAGTAAAACAAATAAATAAAAAGTACTAAAAATAAAGACAAAAAAAACTTACAAAATTGTAGCTAACATTTCAGTAATTTAAGGAAAAACAGAAAAAAAACAAAACTACAATCTAATTCAAAATATGAACACAAAACTAATAAATAAACTGAATAAAAACGAGACAGACACTTGAAAACAGCCAAAATTACCAAAACTAATAACATTTAAGTGGACAACAGAAAACAGAAAAAAGATAGTCTAATGCAAAAAACATGAAGAAAACCTATAAATAAAAATTTATTCAAAATATATAGACATAAAAAAGTAATAAAAAATACAACAAAATGTCAAACGTTAACTAAAATGAAAGTAAAAATAGCGATAGAAAAATAAAATGCATTCAAATATGAACAAAAAACTCTAAATAAAAAAACTAAAAGTAAAATAAAGATTAATAAAAACTATATAGACATAAAAAGAATAAAAATACAGCAACATTACTAAAACATGAACTAAACTTTAAGTGAAAACAGAAAATACAAAAAAAAATCTAATTCAAAATATGAACAAAAATAATCCCCCCCCCAGCAAAAATTCAAACTAATAAATAAAACTAAATATAAGAACTATACAGACATTTAAAAACAGCTAAAATTACTAAAACTTTAACTCAAATTAAAATGAAAACATAAAATGTTTGTATAGTATTTACTTATTTAATCGCCATTGTCAGGCTACTTTCACGGGCAAAAAAAAAAAACACAATAAAAAAAAAAAAAACCAAGTGTATAACAAATACAATAAAAACCAGCAAACAAACACAAGTTATATCACACAACATTTTTTACATTAACGTGATCAAAATTCCAAAACCTTTCCTGGAAAAATTCCTAAAAACTGTCTTAAAGGAACACTCCACTATTTTGAAAATAGGATCATTTTCCAACTCCCCTAGAGTTAAACAGTAGAGTTTTACCGTTTCGAATCCATTCAGCCGATCTCCGGTTCTGGAGGTAGCACTTTTAGCTGTAGCTTAGCAAAAATCATTAAATCTGATTAGACCGTTAGCATCTCGCTCAAACATGACCTCAAAGAGTTTCGATATTTTTCCTATTTAAAACTGGACTCTTCTGTAGTTACATCGTGTACTCAGACCGACGGAAAATGAAGAGTTGTTATTTTCTAGGCCGATATGGCTAGTTTTAAATAGGAAAAATATCGAAACTCTTTGAGGTCATGTTTGAGCGAGATGCTAACGGTCTAATCAGATTCAATGATCTATGCTAAGCTAAGCTAAAAGTGCTACGGCCAGACCCGGAGATCGGCTGAATGGATTCGAAAACGGTAAAACTCTAGTGTTTAACTCTAGGGGAGTCAATAAATGAGCCTATTTCAAAAATAGTGGAGTGTTCCTTTAAGTGAGTTCACTTCATAAAATAGTTTTCTCTGTACTTTAAAAGCTGGACAGTCCAATGAAATATGTTTAACAGAAAGGGGAACCTTGCAAAACATACATAGGGTCTTCGCCTTCACCTATGCGACCAACAACAAATATAAAAATAAAATCTATTTCAATCCTACAAATGTGGTCCTGGACAAGTGTTCACATTTCTACTCAATATATCAAGCCGTTTGTAAGTTGGTCTGCTGCAGAAGGGCTTTGTGGAATCATGTGACACAGACGAGCAGAAAGAGCTTTAATCTCGAGCAGGGAGAGCAGTTCTGGTGGTCTGATCAGCCCAAAGGCAAGACTGCACATGCTGGAAATCCTGGCAGATCTGCCTCACAAAGAGCCTTCAGTTCCCGCCTCGCTCGATCTGTCGTCTCTGTAAAGCGCTGTGTGTGTGCGCCGCCTGATCTTTTGTGTCATCTAAACCCAGTTCCGTTGAGCTGAGCGCAAAGAGAATGTGTTCAACCGTCGCTCCAGTCCAAAACTAGGCCTACACAACAACAACAACGCCGACAGCGCCACCGTAAAAACTCACCGTCCCACTACAAACATCAGAACCAGAACCAATGCCCGACAGTGGGGTGGATCTTTCTTCTGACCCCACTGGGAGATATTTGCTCTCATTTGAACCATAAACTCACTTCATTCTGATGAATGTCTTAGAAAACAGACTTCGTCTCAAGTAAATGTGTCTCGATTTAACAATGACAAAAAAAGACAAAATACTGAGGAAGAAAAGCTAACTGGAAATTATCCGTCAAAGAACAAAGTATGCAAAAATAAAAGTTGATGAAATTAACTGGTTGGGTGAACGGAATAAAGAAATTAAACAATCAAACAAACAAACCAAAATAATAATATAAAATATAATATATTATGGACACAAAGGTCTTTTTTTATTCATCACGTTTTTCATTTTTAATTATTTGTATTATTTTGAAGTGTTAAGATTTTTTCTATGTTTTATTATTGCTACAAAGGACAATCATTTTATAAAGTATGTTTAAATTTAAGTTACATTTTAAAAAGTTTTTTATTTTAGTATTTTATTTTATTTACAATATTATTTTGATTTAATTTGTATTTTAATTTTTGGAATGTTTATTTTTATTATACTTGTTCAAATGAATTGTATTTATTTAATTGTTAAGAAATAATTGTATCTTTTATTTTAAAAATCTTTTTTTAGTCATTTGTGTAACTTTTTATAAAACATTGTTTTGCATTATTTTTTTATTTTATTGTACAAAGGACTTTTTGTTTGTGTGTTTGTTTGTTTTTATTGTACTTTGTTACAATGAGTTATTCAAATTTATATAATGTTATCATTACACTAATGTAATGACAATTTTCACATTGCAATATTAAAAAGGCGAATGAAAAACAATCCTTTTTGTCCCCCAAAAATAGCATTGATTTTCATTACACAAAATATGATTTCTTGCTTATTTCCGGTGAAATGTGACCTACACGTGTTCTTGACAGGTTTTGTGTTTGGTACTGTTTTTATGAACATGATTTATTCAATACAATCCTCCAATCATGTTTCAGAGGAGGCTGAGTTGTGTTTTTCAGCGTTTGCTGCAATCGGACGCCGACAGGCTGCTTGAAGTCTGATAGCTGTCAGGATCTTTGTGCCGGATTTACAGGATTATTCCTCTGTTCTCCGCAGCGCTCCGTTCCTCCCATCCTCCCTCCACAGATCCAGTTACCTGTTCACCGCACTGAGCTGCGTCCCCCGGAGCCGACACACACAAAAAACAACAAACACACATCACACACAACACACACACACACACACAACAACACACACAACAACACACACACACACACACACATCACAAACCACACGCACCAAACACACAACACACACTCAGGTTTGGTTTTGTGAAAAGTGGGGACTCTCCATAGGCGTAATGTTTTTATACTGTACAGACCGTATATTCTATTGCCCTTTACCAACCCTACCCTTAAACCTACCCCTTACAGGAGACTTTCTGCATTTTTCAGATTTTCAATACACTCCATTCCGTGTGATTTATAAGCGTTTTGAAAAGTGGGGACATGGGGTAATGTCCTTAAAAGTCACCTTCTCCTTGTAATACCAATGTCATACCCTTGTCATTATACAAACGTATGTCCTCATTTGTCACAAAAACGCGAACACACACTCACACACACCACACGTAACGCATCAACACAACACAACACTACACAACACACACCTATATCACACACATACACACACACACACTCCACACTCACACACACACACACCCCAACCACACACACACACACACACTCACTCACTCACACTCACTAAATCACACACACTCACACACACACAATCTCTTTCTCTCACACACACACACACACTCATACACAATACACACTCACACCACACACACCACACACACACACACACTCACTCACTCACACAACACTCACACTCACACACACACACTCACCCACACACAAACACACACACAACAACACACACTCACAACCACACACCACTCACTCACTCACACACACACACACGCACACACAACAAACACACACACAAACACACTCACTCAAACACACACTCACTCTCACACACAAACACACGCACACTCACACACACACACACACACACAACACACACTCACACAACACACACACACACACACATACACATACACACTCACTCACTCACACACACTCACACTCACACACACAAACACACACACACACACAAACACAAACACACACACACACACACAAACACACACACACAACACACACACACAACACAACACACACTCACTCACTCACACACTCACTCGCACACACACAGTCACACACACACTAACACACACACAAAAACAAACACACACACACACTCCCAAACACACACACACACACACACCAACACCACATACACACACAACACAAACACACACACACACACACACACACACACACACACACACACACACACACACACACACACACACACAAACACACACACACACTCACACTCACACACACTCACACTCACACAACACACACACACACTCTCGTACAGAGCCGTTTAAAGGCCTTGATAAGTCTTCCAATAACTCGAATACTTCCTTCCTGCTGTGTTTTTCCTCTTTCTTCAAAGAAAAACACTGTAAAACATCTGAAACATGTGGCCCTGTCCAGAACAAACACACAAACATTCACATTCCTGTTGCGAGCTTTAAGTGCTTCCTGTTTTGGCAGCTCTTCCCGAGGTTCTGGATCCCGTCGGGAGGATTCTGGACCGATCCGAGCCGAAGCGCTGTAGGCCTCACATTCTGCGCTGCTTGTTTTTCTGAGTCGAGCGGTGGATCAGCCAGCGGACAGATGACGAACGACAACCCGATCACAGCTCAGAGCGACATTTTACTGTGTTTTACTGTCAGAGAATGAGGGTTTTGGCACAATGAATAATTTCTGAAAAATGGATTAAAATGAAGTGAGTTTTTGCTTAAAACAAGAACAAATGTCTGCCAATGGAGTCAGAAAAATGATCTTGTTTTCCCTCTGAATTAAGTTTATTCTTCTGACTCTATTTCTTAAACGCTGGTAAATTTCACAAATAATCACAATCATTTTGTTTCAAGTGCTTCTATCAAACACTCACTGAAGATTGATCCGAGCGAAAGTACTTTTTATTCATTCTAAAGTATTTTTTAATTGTATTATATTTTTTTATTTTATTTTTCAAATCGAATTTGAAGTGAATAATGCATCAAAATTACAAAAGTTTATGCTTAAAACAAAAATATTATATCTGCCAAGGGAAAACATTATTTTTCTGACGCCATTAACAAATATTTATTCTTGTTTACAGCAAAAACTCACATAATTTTGATGCATTTCTCAGAAAACAAGACTTCATATGTTCAGTTTGCATCTCAAGAAATATATCTTGATTTAAAGACGTTTAGATATTTGTACTGGAAAACAAAACAAAAATAGGTAGGAACATCAGGGTTTTGCAGTGCATGCACATGTAAATAGTTGAAATCTGAAATACTCTGAAGTCAAAGCAGTAAACCGGACTGATCTGGTCTGGCGCCCCCTTCTGTTTAGAATCGGATCACAGGAGACTCACTGACTGCAACAAACACACTGGTTCAGACAAACACGACTGTCTGAAAAGACTAAATAAAACACTGCAGCCACACTGAAGCCTTACTAATTGTGTCAAATCATTAAAATGAGTCAAAATCATCTTAAATTATGAATGATTCTCTTTGGGAATCAACATTTTGTCTGTTGAAGGAGCGAAAGCTGCTTTATAGAAGGTCTGGAGACAGGTGAAGGGTGTGTGTGTGGCTGTGTGTGTGAGAGACCTCAGACCTGACAGTAGCGTCTGGCGACATGGATGACGGTGACTTCGTCTGTGGATTTTGTTTTTGTACAACTAAGTGACAAATAAAATGTTGGTTGAGCAAGCCTCTTCTCGTCGACTATTAGGTGGCAGCCATCTAATCAGCCTATTATTCAATGAATTTGTATAATTAATGTATTATTATTAATATTAGAACCATATTTTAACTAGCGTAAGAATATTATTCAAGTTGTATAATAAGTAAAAATACAATATATATAATAATAAATAATAAAATAAAAGTTAATTATGACTATAAACCCCAAAAGAAAATACTTTAAGGATCTTTTTTTTTCTCCAGCTGAGGTTCCTCAAATGTCCCAAAAAGCAGGTTTACCCAAACTTAAGGGACAGTTTTGACATCAAACTATAAACTGCAGCAAAATAAACACACACACACTCACTCATGGCAGCTGAGGAGAGTTCAGGTGTTTCTCCATTTGCTTGTGTGAGATTCAAATGAGGCCGTCCGTGTGTGTATGTGTGTGTGTGTGTGGGATGGGTGCGGCCCGCAGGGGTGTCTCATGAGACGGACGGAGGAGCTGTCAATCAGGATGAGTGACAGCTGCTGTGAGCCTCTGACTGCAGGAAGTGGAAGCTCTCAAACCCAGCAGGAGTGTCCAACCGTTTCATTCCCTTCCTGAGTGAAATTCAGCATTGTCATCATCCTGTGTGTGTGTGTGTACTGGTATATATGGATTATGAGGTTTATTGTTTGGTTTATTGTGTATAATGACATGGGCACTACAACATAAACATGGTTTATGAGGACACTTCCTGTGTCTCCGTAAAACAAAAGGCTTAAAAAACAAACAAATGGTGTTTTACAAAATTCAAAAATTGCCAGTAGTCTCCTGTGAGGGGTAGGTTTAGGGGTAGGGTTGGTGTAGGGCAACAGATATACGGTCGTACAGGTATAAAAACATTACTCCAATGGAGAGCGCCCACTTTTCACAAAAACAAACCGTGGTGTGGGGTGTGTGTGTGTCGTGTGGGTGTGGGAGGGTCTGTGTGTGTGTGTGTGTGTTGGGTGGTGTGTGTGTGTGTGTGTGTCTGTCTGTGTGTGTGGTTGTGTGTGTCTGTCTGTGTGTGTGTGTGTGTGTGTGGATCAGTCCTACCTTGTCAATCGTATCAGGTCGGTTGGTTGTGGCGAGAACTGTGACGTCTTTTAGCTGTTCGATTCCGTCCATCTCTGTCAGCAGCTGAGCTAACACTCGATCAGCGACGCCGCCTGCCTTTCCAGAGATGAACAACACACAATCAACACATCACACTCATTAAATGCACATTAACTGTTCCCTCCTGTTGGAATGACCTGCCCAACTCAGTCTGAGCAGTCTTCAAGAATCTTCAAGAATCGGCTAAAAACACAACTCTTCCATCTCTTTTGATGCTCTAACTCTAGCACTCTCTATTCTAATTATATTCTTAAAAAAAATACTTGACCTCAAAGGCTTGCATTCTTTTCATTTACTAACTGCTTGTTTTCTTTAAAAAAAAAAAAAAAGACCTTGCTACATGTACTACGTTAAGCTAACTGAGTCTTCTTATAGCACTTGCGTATCATTGCTCTTTTGTTTATTTTGATTGCTTCTATTGTCCTCATTTGTAAGTCGCTTTGGATAAAAGCATCTGCTAAATTACTAAAGTAAAGTGTTCTGAGTGGTTGCTAGGGCGTTGCTATGTGGTTGCTAGGCAGTTCTGCTCTCCCTAGCAACTCTGGTGTCCCTGGGATGGTTGCTCGGTCATTGCTATTTAGTTGATAATGTGCTTTGAATGGTTGCTAAGGTGTCGCTATGTGGCTGCTAGAGTGTTGCTGAGTAGTTGCTAGGGTGTTTTTCGTAGTTGATAGGGAACTACTATGGTGTTCTGAATGGTTGCAATGTTGTTAATAGGCAGTTCCTAATTTGTTCTGGGTGGTTACTAGGATGTTGCTAGGCAGTTGTTTAGGCTGTACTCAGTAGTTGCTAGGGTGTTGCTATGTGTTTGCAATAGCTAGTTCTAATGTTCCTAGCAATGCTGGTGTCCCTGGGGTGGTGTCTGGGCATGGCTTTGTTGTTGCTAGGGTGTTCTATATGGTTGCTAGGATGTTTCTAGGGCTTTGCTATGTGGTTGCAAGAGTGTGCTCAGTAGTTTCTATGGAGTTGCTATGTTGTTGCTATGGTTGGATGGTTGCAATGGCATTAATAGGCAGTTGTTAGTCTGTTCTGGGTGGTTGCTAGGCCGTTGCTAGGTTGCTGCTATGTGGCAGACCTGGGTGGGTGCTAGGTCATTGCTATGTGGTTGTTAGCACATTCTACTCTCACTAGCAACTCTGGTGTCCCTGGTGTGGTTGCAGTTCCTACAGTGTTCACAGTAGTTTCTAAAGTTTCTATGTTGCTGCTAGGGTGTTCTGGATGGTTGCTAAGGTGTTGTTAGGCAGGTGATAAAAAGTTCTGTCTGGTTGCTTGGGTGTTATCAATAGTTGATTGGGCATTGCTATGTGCCTGCAAGAGTGTTCTGGATGGTTCCTAAGGTGTTGCTAGATAAGTGCCAGTTAGGTTTTGATGGTTGCTAGGCAGTTGCTGGACCGTTGCTATGTGGTTGCTAGGGTGTCGCTAGACATGTGCTGGTGTGTTTGGGTTCAGCAGTAGTTCTGTTGGGTTCTGCTGAATAAGGTTTCAGATTAAGTGATTTTGTGTGTGTGTGTGTGTGTGTGTGTGTGTGTGGGTGTGTGTGTGGTGAGTGTGTGTGTGTGTGAGTGTGTGTGTGTGTGATTGATTAAAGGTAAACACATTTATCAGTAAATCAATGTGTCATTCTGAATTCAATCCAGTAAATTAATCTCTGACTCAGCAGAACAATCCAGCTTTAGATTCACACTGAACTGTGTGTGTGTGTGTGTGTGTGTGTGTGTGTGTGTGTGTGTGTGTGTGTGTGTGTGTGTGTGAGCGAGAGAGAGAGTGTGAGAGAGAGAGAGATTCCTGTCAGAAGCTTAAAACACTAGGCACTTTATTAATTAAACAAGCAAAGAGCTAAACAAATAAAAACACATTTTATGACTCAGTGTTTCAGATTTGTTCACACACACACACACACACACACGCACGCACACATCGAGTGCTGGAGCTCAAACACTGAGACATCAGCAGTGTCAGGTGGAGTCACCACCAACAAGACAAAGGACCAAAACAGGTGGAGAATCACATCACATCAGCTGCGGCTCCATACAGACAATGAGTCTCATTTACTAATGCTGCATACACATTCATTTATTACATTTTTATATATTACATTCTTAGCAAATATTTAATGCAACAACTGCCTAGCAAGCACACGGTAACACCCTAGCAACCAAATTGATTCATTTTTGTACTGAACTTTAGTGTACAATTAAATACATTTCATCATCCACATAGTGACTGTGGTGTTCTGCTTGTTTGACTGTAGTCTGCTACACTAATTTCTGGTTTACTACATTATTTCCTACTGTATTTTAGTGTGTGATTCCCTGAACTACAGCAGAATCTCCATCTGTTTTCAGGGAAACAAAGACACACTTGTGTCTGTAAAGCGCAGATGTTCCTCTGTGTGTGTGTGTGTGTGTGTGTGTGTGTGTGTGTGTGTGTGTGTGTGTGTGTTTAGAGCAATAACATTCTCATACATGTCAGAACGACACGCATTTAACACCTCAATACTAACAAAACCATATGTTCATATGATTAGATATGTATCATATCGTGTCATTCCGGAAAACCTACACAAACACACTCATTATTAAAGGTTCAGAAACACAGAAAATATATGCACTGTCCCTTTAAATGACTATTTACTAACCCACATGTCGATCTAAACTCATATGACACTTTAAATTAAGTCTGTTTCTCACACAAAGCATCATGTGAGTTCAGAAAATTAATTTCCACTTTTCTTTTTTTTCACCATAAAAAAACTCTTAAAGTCAGACACAATGGAAGTTTGATCCATAATTCATCAAAATACTCACTCATTTCATTAGTACAGCCACAAGACGTAATCAATAATGTGTTAACATGATTTCAGTGGGGGGGGGAAATAATTTGCTAATGATTTGTGTAACGTTACACGCAATTTTACTTCAGCATGACAATGCAACACCGTAAAGCTTTAAAAGCATTTAAAAATAAATTGTTTTACTAGAAGAAGCTTACAATTGCTTCGTGTTTCTGATTTATAATCCTCAAAAAGTGTAAGTGCCTCACTGTAAACTGCATTTATAAACCCTAAAATGACTGTAATAATGATTTAAACAGCTTTACAAAAACAAAAACAAAAAATGACATTCAAGTACTTTTTATACAATTATATTGTTTTTAAATCCTCAAAAAGTGTAAAAGTAACCTGCATTTTTACAGCATAAAATTGACTGTAAAAATGATTTAAACAGCTTTACAGCTCAAATAAAACAAGTTTTATCAGAAAAATTTATATAAGTGCTTTCATAAAACTATAAGCTTCACATTTTTTATTTTAAATCCTCGAAAGTTTAAGTGTCTCGCCGTAACCTGCATTTTAAACCCTAGAACGACTGTAAAAATGACTTGAGCAGCTTTACAGCTCAAATAAAAAAAACATTTTAACAGAAGAATTAATTCCAGTGCTTATTTTTTCTATTTTAAAACCTGCCAAAAAAAAAGTGAAAGTAACCTGCATTTTTACACCCTGGAATGACTGAAACAATGATGATTTAAACCGCTTTACAGCTCAAATAAAACATGTTTTAGGTTAAGTATTAATACTAGTGCTTTTATAAAATTGTAAGCTTTGTATTTCTGCTTTTAAATACTCATAAGTTCAAGTGTCTCACTGTAACCTGCTTTTTACACCTTAAAACAACTGTATAAATTATGATTTAAACAGCTTTACTGTAAAAATCAAACATAAGTTAATTTAATTTATAAAATTATAAGCTTCGCATTTCTGATTCTAAATCCTCCAGAAGTGTAAAAGTATGTTTTTGCACGTTTAAAATGTTTGTAATTTCATTACATTTTTTTATTTTATTTTGTTTTTGTTTTTTAAGAAAAATTAATTATTCTCTGTGGAAATCGACGTGAGCTTAACTTGCATTAGAGCTGGAAAACGTCCTCATTGTAAAGGAAAAAAGCAAAAAAAGTATAATTCATAAAACCTTCTCCTTCTGCGTTTCATGGAAGAAATAAAGTTATACAGGTTTAGAATAACATGAGAATCAGTAATAGTGTTTTTGTGACTTTGATCAGGTGTATAAGGGCATCTCACCTCTCGAAGTGCTCGCTCTGATTCATCCACGTATTTACTCAGTAACTCTGGACCCTGTCGAGACACAATCAGCATCAGCAATATTTTAATCGATCACCAATGCATTACAGAGCTGTAAAGATGAAACTGAGCGTCTAAAGTGCATGTTAAAGTATGGGACAGGATGCATTATTCTGTGTTTGCATACTTGAGTCGAGTAAGTATGTTTCTGGCCTAAACAGAGCAGCAGATAAGCAGCGAGCGAGACAGATCTGAGCATGTGAGAATAAATGGCTCGTTAAACATCAGCAGCACTGAGAGATTAATGAGACGATAACCTGACAGGAACCGGAGACAAATAGCTAACCGACACAAAGACTGAAGAGCAGAGCCGGATAAATACTCTCTCTGAAGTCAAGCTCACTTCCTCTCGTCCTACAATGCATTTCAACACGTCCTGACACACACACACACACAGGCTCTGGGTTTTCTCTCTCGGAGGGTGTGTTTTCCGTAACTTGCTTTGAGAGATTGATATCGGCTCTGCTGCAGAAATGTGAGCGTCTCTCAGACTAAACATCCTCCTGTGAGGGAATTCACTCCCAAATACGTCTGATCTGATCAAGATGACACACGTTCACACATACAGATCTCCAGCTACAGTTGATGTGTAGATTAATGAGTAGACTTCTATCGTTTTCATATCAAGATAATTATGATGACTACAAACGAACACAATCTCTACAAGAGAATTTGCCGAAAACAGAAATACTTTATCAATTAATTTTCAGTGGAGGACGTCCTACGGAAGCTCATTTCCGTAACTGAATAAAAAAAAAGCAATTGCGACTTTGTATCTCAATTCTGAGTTTATATGTCAATTCTGAGTTTATATCACAATTTGGAGTTTAAATGTCAATTCTGAGTTTCTCACGATTCTGAGTTTATATCGCAATTCTGAGTTTATATCTCAATTCTGAGTTTATATCTCAATTCTGAGTTTATATCTCAATTCTGAGTTTATATCTCAATTCTGAGTTTATATGTCAATTCTGAGTTTATATCGCAATTCTGAGTTTATATCTCAATTCTGAGTTTATATGTCAATTCTGAGTTTATATCTCATAATTCTGAGTTATATCTCAATTCTGAGTTATATCTCAATTCTGAGTTTATATCACAATTCTAAGTTTATATCTCAATTCTGAGTTTATAACTCACAATTCTGACTTTATATCTCAATTCTGAGTTTATATCTCAATTCTGAGTTTATATCGCAATTCTGAGTTTATATATCACAATTCAAAATTGATATCTTGCAATTCTGAGTTTATATAACACAATTCTGAGTTTATATCGCAATTCTGAGTTTATATCTCAATTTTGAATTTATATCGCAATTCTGAGTTTAAATCTCACAAACTGAGTTTATAATCGCAATTCTGAGTTTAAATCTCGCAATTCTGAGTTTATATCGCCAAGATCTGAGTTTACTATCTCAATTTGAGTTTAGATACAATTTGGAGTTATATGTAATTCTGAGTTTAAATCACAATTATGAGTTTATATCGCAATTCTGAGTTTATATGTCAATTCTGAGTTTATATCACAATTTGGAGTTTATATGTCAATTCTGAGTTTCTTGTAATTCTGAGTTTATATCTCGTAATTCTGAGTTAATATCTCAATTCTGAGTTTATATCTCAACTCTGAGTTTATATCTCAATTCTGAGTTAATATCTCAATTCTGACTTTATATCTCAATTCTGAGTTTATATCTCAATTCTGAGTTTATATGTCGAATTGTGAGTTTATATCTCAATTCTGAGTTTATATGTCAATTCTGAGTTTATATCACAATTTTGAGTTTATATCACAATTCTGAGTTTAAATCTCACAAACTGAGTTTATATCACAATTCTGAGTTCATATCTCAATTCTGAGTTTATATGTCAATTCTGAGTTTATATGTCAATTCTGAGTTTATATGTCAATTCTGAGTTTATATGTCAATTCTGAGTTTATATGTCAATTCTGAGTTTATATCACAATTTGGAGTTTATATGTCAATTCTGAGTTTCTCACGATTCTGAGTTTATATCGCAATTACCGGGTTTATATGTAAATCTAGTTATATCACAATTTGGAGTTTATAGTCAATTCTGTTGCTCACGATTTCGGAGTTATAGCGAGCAATGTCTGAGTTTATTATATACACTTCGGAGGTTTATCTCAATCTGAGTTTATATTTCAATTCGAGTTAGATGTCATTCTGAGTTTATATCCCGCAATTCTGATTTTATATCTTGTAATTCTGAGTTTATATTTTGTAATCTGAGTTTATATCTCGTAATTCTGCGTTTATATCTCAATTCTGAGTTTATATGTCAATTCTGAGTTTATATCGCAATTCTGAGTTATATCTCATAATTCTGAGTTATATCTCAATTCTGAGTTATATCTCAATTCTGAGTTTATATCACAATTCTGAGTTTATATCTCAATTCTGAGTTTATATCTCAATTATGAGTTTATATCTCAATTATGAGTTTATATCTCAATTATGAGTTTATATCTCAATTATGAGTTTATATCTCAATTATGAGTTTATATCTCAATTATGAGTTTATATCTCAATTATGAGTTTATATCTCAATTATGAGTTTATATCTCAATTATGAGTTTATATCTCAATTATGAGTTTATATCTCAATTATGAGTTTATATCTCAATTATGAGTTTATATCTCGCAATTCTGAGTTTATATCGCAATTCTGAGTTTATATCACAATTCTGAGTTTATATCACAATTCTGAGTTTATATCGCAATTCTGAGTTTATATGTCAATTCTGAGTTTATATCACAATTTTGAGTTTATATCACAATTCTGAGTTTAAATCTCACAAACTGAGTTTATATCGCAATTCTGGATTTATATCTTGCAATTTTGAGTTTATATCTCAATTCTGAGTTTATATCTCAATTCTGAGTTTATATCTCAATTCTGAGTTTATATCTCGCAATTCTGAGTTTATATCTCAATTCTGAGTTTATATATCAATTCTGACTTTTCCCTATCAATTCTGAGTTTATATCTCAATTCTGAGTTTAAATCTCGCAATTCGTAGTTTATATCTTGCAATTCTGACTTTATAACTCGTAATTTTGAGTTTATATCTCAATTCTGAGTTTATATCTCGCAATTCTGAGTTTATATCTCAATTCTGAGTTTATATCACAATTCTAAGTTTATATCTAACAATTCAGAATTTATATCACAATTCTAAGTTAATATCTCGCAATTCTGAATTTATATCACAATTCTGAGTTTATATCTCAATTCTGAGGTTATATGCAATTCTGCGTTATTCCGTGCCAATCTGAGTTATTTGTGCAATTCTGAGTTAATCTCAATTGTGAGTTTATATCTCAATTCTGATTTTTCCTCTTAATTCTGAGTTTATATATCAATTCTGAGTTTATATCTCAATTCAGAGTTTATATCTCAATTCTGAGTTTAAATCTCGCAATTATGAGTTTTATATCTCACTCTGAGTTGATATCTCGCAATTCTGAGTTTATATCTCAATTCTGAGTTTATATCTCAATTCTGAGTTTATATCTCAATTCTGAGTTTATATGTCAATTCTGAGTTTATATGTCAATTCTGAGTTTATATCTCAATTCTGAGTTTATATCTCAATTCTGAGTTTATATCTCAATTCTGAGTTTATATCTCAATTCAGAGTTTATATCTCAATTCTTAGTTTATATCTTCCAATTCTGAGTTTATATCTCAATTCTGAGTTTATATCGCAATTCTGAGTTTATATCGCAATTCTGAGTTCGCAATTCTGAGTTTATGTGTCAATTCTAAGTTTATATCACAATTCTGAGTTTATATGTCAATTCTGAGTTTATATGTCAATTCTGAGTTTATATCTCAATTCTGAGTTTATATCTCATTTCTGAGTTTATATCTCAATTCTGAGTTTATATCTCAATTCTGAGTTTATATCTCAATTCGGAGTTTATATCTCACAATTCAGAGTTTATATCACAATTCTGTTTATATCCCGTAATTCTGAGTTTATATCTCAATTCTGAGTTTATATCTCAATTCTGAGTTTATATCGCAATTCTGAGTTTATATGTCAATTCTGAGTTTATATCTCAATTCTGAGTTTATATCTCGCAATTCTGAGTTTATATCTCGCAATTCTGAGTTTATATCTCAAAATTCTGAGTTTATATCGCAATTCTGAGTTTATATCTAAATTCTGAGTTTATTTCGTGCAATTCTGAGTTTATATCTAAATTCTGAGTTTATATCACAATTCTGAGTTATATCGCAATTCTGAGTTTATTTCTCTCAATTCTGAGTTTATATCTCTCGATTTTGAGTTTATATCTCAATTCTGAGTTTATATCTCGCAATTTGATTTATGTCTCAATTCTGAGCTTTATATCGCAATTCTGAGTTTATTTCGTGCAATTCTGAGTTTATTTTGTGCAATTCTGAGTTTATGTGTCAATTCTAAGTTTATATCGCAATTCTGAGTTTATATCGCAATTCTGAGTTTATATCTCAATTCTGAGTTTATATATCTAAATTCTGAGTTTATATCTCGCAATTCTGAGTTTATATCTCAATTCTGCGTTTATATCTCACAATTCAGATTTTTCTCTCAATTCTGAGTTCATATCTCAATTCTGAGTTCACATCTCAATTCTGAGTTCACATCTCAATTCTGAGTTTATATCTCAATTCAGAGTTTATATCTCAATTCTGAGTTTATATCTAAATTCTGAGTTTATATCTCAATTCTGAGTTTATATGTCAATTCTGAGTTTATTTCGTGCAATTCTGAGTTTATTTTGTGCAATTCTGAGTTTATATCTCAATTCTGAGTTTATATCGCAATTCTGAGTTTATATCTCGCAATTCTGAGTTTATATCTCAATTCTGATTTTAAATCTCCCAAACTGAGTTTATATCGCAATTCTGAGTTTATATCTCAATTCTGAGTTGATATCTCAATTCTGAGTTTATATCTCAACTCTGAGTTTATATCTCAATTCTGAGTTTATATCGCAATTCTGAGTTTATATCTCAATTCTGACTTTATAACACACAATTACGAGTTTATATCTCGCAATTACGAAGGCCCTTCTGCGTAACGGGACCGTGGTCAAATTCTGAGGTTTATTATCTCAATTGAGTTTAATCTCATTCTGACGTTTATGAGTGCAAATTCTGGCTTTATATCTCAATTCTGAGTTTAATCGCAATTCGAGTTCTCTCTCACTTCTGAGAGGTTCGCACTTTGGTTTATGTAGTGTGAGTTTAGATTCTATTCTGAGTTTATATCTCAATTCTGAGTTTATATCGACAATCTGAGTTTATATCTCAATTCTGAGTTAATATCTCAATTCTGAGTTAATATCTCAATTCTGACTTTATATCTCAATTACGGGAGTTTATATGTCATTAGGAGTTATATCGCAAATTCTGAGTTTATATGTAATTCTGGTTTATATCCTAAATTCTGCAGTTTATATCTTCAATTAGTGCAGTTAAGATCTCGCAATTCGGAGGTTATATCCTCAAAATCTGAGTGACGATGATCGCAATCGAAGTTTATATCTCACTTCTGAATTTGTATCTTGCAATTCTGGCTTTTTTTCTTGCAATTCTGAGGTTATATCTCACAATTCTGAGGTTTATATCGCAATTCTGAGTTTTAGTAGTTATTTTTTTGCAATTCTGAGTCGCAATTCTGAGTTTATGTCTCTCAATTCTGAGTTTATATCTCAATTATGAGTTTATATCTCAGTTATGAGTTTATATCTCAATTATGAGTTTATATCTCAATTATGAGTTTATATCTCAATTATGAGTTTATATCTCAATTATGAGTTTATATCTCAATTATGAGTTTATATCTCAATTATGAGTTTATATCTCAATTATGAGTTTATATCTCAATTATGAGTTTATATCTCGCAATTCTGAGTTTATATCGCAATTCTGAATTTATAACACAATTCTGAGTTTATATCACACAGTTCTGAGTTTATATCTACTGTGATGGCGAGTTTATATCTTGCAATTCTGAGTTTTTATCTCGCAATTCTGTTTATATCTCGTAATTCTGCGTTTATATCTCAATTCTGAGTTTATATCACAATTCTAAGTTTATATCTAACAATTCAGAATTTATATCACAATCATGCAAGTTTATATCCAATCTGAGTTTATAGGGCAATTCTGAGTTTATTTTGGCAATCTGCGTTAGTATCTCAATCTGAAGTTTATATCCGCAATTCGGAGGTATATCACAATCTAGTTATATATCACAATTCTGAGGTATTCGCACTTCGAGTTTATAAACAATTTGAGTTAATATCGCCATTTGAGTTTATATCTAAATTCTGAGGTGTATATCTCAATTCGAGTGTATTCTCAATTCGGAGTTAATCCAATTCTGGTTTATATGTCAATTTGAGTTTATATCTCAATTCGAAGTTAATCGCGAGTCTGAGTTTATATCTCAATTCTGAGTTCGCAATTCTGAGTTTATGTGTCAATTCTAAGTTTATATGTCAATGGAGTTAATGTCAATCTGGGGGGACCCGGGGGTTCTGAGTTATATCTCAATTCTGAGTTATATCTCAATTCTGAGTTATATCTCAATTCTGAGTTATATCTCAATTCTGAGTTATATCTCAATTCTGAGTTATATCTCAATTCTGAGTTATATCTCAATTCTGAGTTATATCTCAATTCTGAGTTATATCTCAATTCTGAGTTATATCTCAATTCTGAGTTATATCTCAATTCTGAGTTATATCTCAATTCTGAGTTATATCTCAATTCTGAGTTATATCTCAATTCTGAGTTATATCTCAATTCTGAGTTATATCTCAATTCTGAGTTATATCTCAATTCTGAGTTATATCTCAATTCTGAGTTATATCTCAATTCTGAGTTATATCTCAATTCTGAGTTTATATCGCAATTCTGAGTTTATATCGCAATTCTGTTCGCAATTCTGAGGGTAGTGTGCAATTCTAAGTTTAGATCACATTGAGTTTATATGTCAATTTCCTTGAGTTATATTACAATTCTGAGTTTATATCTCACAAATCTGACTTTATAACTCGCAATTCTGAGGTTATATCTCAATTTTGAGTTTATATCTTAATTCTGAGTTTATATCTTAATTCTGAGTTTATATCTCAATTCTGTGTTTATATCTCGTAATTGTTATATCTCGCAATTCTGAGTTTATATATCTATTATGAGTTTATATGTCAATTCTGAGTTTATATCGCAATTCTGAGTTTATATCTAAATTCTGAGTTTATTTCGTGCAATTCTGAGTTTATATCTAAATTCTGAGTTTAAATCTCAATTCTGAGTTTATATCTCAACTCTGAGTTTATATCTCAATTCTGAGTTCATATCTCGTAATTCTGAGTTTAGAACGCCAAATTCTGGGTATAGCAATTCGAGTTTATTGCGTGCAATCTGAGTGATTCGGCAATCTGAGTTTTTATATCAATTCTGAGTTTATATCTCAATTCAGAGTATATATCTCACAATTCAGAGTTTATATCACAATTCTGTTTATATCTCGCAATCCTGAGTTTATATCTCACAATTCTGAGTAAATCGCAATTCTGAGTTTATATGTCAATTCTGAGTTTATATGTCAATTCTGAGTTTATATGTCAATTCTGAGTTTATATGTCAATTCTGAGTTTATATGTCAATTCTGAGTTTATATCTCAATTCTCCGAGTTTATATCGCAATTCTGAGTTTATATCTCAATTCTGATTTCGCAATTCTGAGTTGAGGGTCATTCTAAGTTTATATGTCAAGTCTGAGTTTATATGTCATCTGAGTTAATATCTCATAATTCTGAGTTTATATCTCGCAATTATGACTTTTTTCTCTGAATTTTGAGTTTGTCTCGCAAGTCTGAGTTTATATCTCAATTCTGCGTGTATATTGCAATTCTGAGTTTATATCGCAATTCTGAGTTTATATCACAATTCTGAATTTATATGTCAATTCTGAGTTTATATCGCAATTCTGAGTTTATATGTCAATTCTGAGTTTATATCACAATTTTGAGTTTATATCACAATTCTGAGTTTAAATCTCACAATTCTGAGTTTATATCTCAAAATTCTGAGTTTATATCGCAATTCTGAATTTATAACACAATTCTGAATTTATAACACAATTCTGAGTTTATATCGCAATTCTGAGTTTATATCTCAATTATCAGTTTATATTTCAATTCTGAGTTTATATCTCAATTCTGAGTTCGCAATCGGAGTTTATATGTCAATTCTGAGTTTATATGTCAATTCTGAGTTTATATGTCAATTCTGAGTTTATATCGCAATTCTGAGTTTATATCTCAATTATGAGTTTATATCTCAATTATGAGTTTATATCTCAATTCTGTGTTTATATCTTGCAATTCTGAGTTTATATATCGCAATTCTGAGTTTATATCTCAATTATGAGTTTATATCTCGCAATTCTGAGTTTATTTATCATAATTCTGAGTTTATATCTCAAAATTCTGAGTTTATATCTCGCAATTCTGAGTTTATATCTTAATTCTGAGTTTATATCTTAATTCTGAGTTTATATCTAAATTCTGAGTTTAAATCTCAATTCTGAGTTTATATCTCAATTCTGAATTTATATCTCGCAATTCTGAGTTTATATCTCAAAATTCTGAGTTTATATCGCGCAATTCTGAGTTTATATCTCAAGTCGGAGTTTATTTCGTGCAATCTGAGTTTCATTTCGTGCAATCTGAGGTTATAGCTCAATTCTGAGTTATAGCCGCAATGCGGAGTTATATCACAATCGAGTTTATATCTCACAAGTCTGATGTTTATTTCGCAATCGGAGTTTATACACCATCTGAGTTTATATCTCGCAATTTTGAGTTTATTTCGCAATTTTGAGTTTATTTAGCAATTCTGAGTTTATTTCGTGCAATTCTGAGTTTATATCTCACATGAGTTTATATCACGTAATTCTGAGATTTTTTTTTCAGAATTGTGAGGAAAAAGTCTGAATATTGTTATAAAACTGACAGAAACTGAAAGCTGAGACTTTGATTCTTATCAAAATTAGAAAGTACGAAGCTTACCGTGATTATTGAATGGCAGGTGCTACAAATAATGTCTAGTGAACTTTTGTTCCCACAGCCACTGAAAACAGCATAAAATAAAAGACTTAAGAATTTATAGTGAATTGATATCAAAATGAAGATTGGTTTAACATGTGAACAAAAAAAATTTCAACCCAAACCTAATTATCAGTATGAATTATAACATATACACTACCAGTCAACAGTTTTTGAACAGCAAGATTTTTAATGTATTTTAAAGATGTATTTTAATGAATTTAATGTATTTCTTCTGCTCACCAAGCCTGCATTTATTTGATCCAAAGTACAGCAAAAACAGTGACATTTTAAAATATTTTTACTATTTAAGATTTCAGGTTTCTTTGATGAATAGAAAGTTCAGAAGGACTGCATTTATCTGAAATACATATCTTTTGTAACATTACTTTGTAATCACGTAATCATCACTTTTGACCAATTTAAAGCATCATTGCTAATAAATCTATATTTCTTCCCCCCCCCCAAAAAAAAAATATACTCCAAGCTTTTGAATGGTATAGCTTTTTATTTCAGATAAATGCTGATCTTTGGATCTTTCTATTAATCAAAGAATCATGAAAAAATTATCAACTGTTTAAATGTTGAGAATAATAATAAACTAATAAAAAAATGTTTCTTGAGCAAATCAGTATATTAGAATGATTTTCTGAAGGATCATGTGACACTTAAGTCTGGAGTAATGATGCTGAAAATACAGTTGCGCATCACAGAAATACATTACAGTTAAACACATATTCACATAGAAAACAGTGTTTTTTAAACAGTAAAACTATTTCACAATTTTACTGTTTTTGCTGTACTTTGGATAAAATAAATGCAGGCTTGGTGAGCAGAAGAGACTTCTTTAAAATACATTAAAAATCTTACTGTTCAAAAACTTTTGACTGGTAGTGTGCATTTTTAATATTATTATTTTTTCAGTCTGTTTTTGCTCCAATAACTAAACCCTGTAAGTAACACTCACACACACACACACAAACACACACAAATCTTATGTACCTTGCTGAGACAGGAAGTGAGCTGGCTCAGTGGCTAGCGCTTAGCGATCATGGTTGTGGAGCATCCGGGGTCAGCCTTATCTCCTCCATCCCACGATGTCACTCAACCCGAACCTAAAACACACACACACACACCCACACACACACACAACCACACACACAACACACACACACACACACACACTCACACACACACACAAATAAACACACACACACACACACACAAAAACACACACCACACAACAGCACCACATCTGTAATGCTGTTTGATTCATTTGCATTACAGGAACCAAATCTTGAGTTGTGATTGGTCCATCAATCTGTCAATCAGTCACTCTGAATGTTGATAATCAGTCTGTTAATCGCTGCAGGTGAAGGTTTTCATTAGTTGTCTCAAAGGTAAACACCGCACCTTCGGCACGTCGATGGCCACCTCTCTAATCGCGCTGGGTTTGACCTCTGTCATGGCCAGCCTCAGGTCAGAGGTCGTGACCCTTACACTGTTCATCACCTGGACGTCAAAGAGAGCAGGTTTGGATCCTAAAACCCTCCTCAGTGCGTGAAGACCTGCAGAAACATAAAAAACCGACCATCACAGATCAATCTGAGCACATTCAGAAACATTTATATATTACCAAGCGGCAACCTCCCGCTCTCTCTTGTGAAGCCAACAAAAAAGTGACAAACTGTAATTCATCGACTGGCCGCTAAAAGGGAGTCAATCCCATAGACTCCCCATGTTAAAATACCCAACTACACAGCAGAAAAAAACATGTTTACAGACTGGTTCAAAAAATTATTTTGGTCTATATAGCTAATTTTGCCCTTCATGACAACTGTGAGGCAGTGTGAAATTTTGTATAACTAATCGTAAATATATTAAGCATTAAAGTTCTGCGTATTAAGGGCGTGGCCATGGTACAGGTGGATTGCGCTGCGGGTCATCATGTTGAGCTAGGTGGGCGTGGCTTCTTGGCCTCTTTGCCCATTTTCCATTATCCGGGAGTGATGCGCTGCCAAGATGGCGACGGCCGGCTCCGCCCACTTGAGCTTCAAAAACGCTCTTCAGAAACCTACGGGTGACATCACGGACACTACATCCATGTTTTTATACAGTCTATGTATATTACCAGTCAAAACGTTTGGAATTATTGAGTTTTTTAATGTTTTTGAGGAAGACTCTCCTGCTCACCAAGCTGGTTATTTTAAAATTGTGAAATATTATTACAATTTAAAACAGCTGTTTTCTATGTGAATCTCTGTTAAACTGTAATGTATTTCTGTGATGCGCAGCTGTATTTTCAGCATCATTACTCCAGTCTTCAGTGTCACATGATCTTCAGAAATCAGTATAATATGCTGATCTGCTGCTCGAGAAACATTTCTGATTATTATCAATGTTGAAAACAGTCGTGCTGCACAATATTTGTGTGGAAACTGTGATATACTACTATTCAAATGTTTGCTGTAAGAAAAAACGTAATATTCAAGGATGCTTAAAGTTGATAAAAATTGCCAGTAAAGACCATTTCTAACATTACAAAAGATTCCCATTCCAAATAAATGCTGTTCGTTTGAACTTTCTATTCATCTGTGAATCCTGAAAAATAAAATGCATCACGGTTTCCACGGTTTTCCTTTTAAATTGCAAATACATTTCAGAATTTTTACTGTATTTTTGATCAAAGAAGAGTGTTCTTTTTATTATTCCACACTTTTGATTATTGGTGCATTTCTCTAGTTTCTTCTAGTTGGTCATTTTGTACTCTAAAAGCAGAAAAGCACAGTATGAACAGGCAAAAACTGTTGAATTCATGATGTAAACAGATCTGATTGGAGAACTGAGAGCTAAACGGGATGACAGAATCGCTGTAACACAAGCACCAGCTCTCTCTCAGATAATAAGACACAGCTGAATCCAGCCAGAGACGTGGTCTAATCTCTGCTTGAGCTGATTTATTTGAGAGCTTTCCTCCGCTCTGAGACAGAGTAAACATCCGCCGCGCTGATCGGATGTGAATCAAGCCTGACCTGCTGCTCTCTGGAGATGACGACAGGACTCACAAACACCAGCCAAAGACAGAAACCAGAGAGACTCTGCCTACAATTAACACGGTTAAAAACAGATCACCTAGAAATCCAGCTTAAATAATCATCAACACTGGGTCAGAAAACAGACTGACCTGTCACTGACTGTCATTCAGTGAGGAAGATTACACAGAGAGGTTTAAAGCTCAGAGGAACTCAATTCTGGCAGGAACATACCCGGAAACAGAAACAAAATCAAATGTAATAGTTCTGAACAGAATCGAAAATCTGAAATAGTCACTAACCGGTTAATAACGTAATTTTGTCGTCCCACTTAATATCGGAATTTTGCAGTCAACCAAAGTATTTTTTGTCTTGTTTTCTAGTAACGAATTCTTGAATCAGGATGCGTTTACTGCATGACAAGTAAAATGACTTAAGATATTACGTCTTGTTTTCTGAAAATATGATCAAAATTTTGTTAGTTTTTGCTTAAAACAAGTAAAAATAGCTGCTAATGGGGTTTTGAAAAAGGGAAAAAAAAAAAAAAAAGAATATGTTTAGCCTTCGAATTAAGATAATTTTTCTTAACTGAATGTAATAATAAAATGTGACGTATGGCCTACTGATTTAGGCTATGTTTTTCCTCTCAAAATGCAATTTTATACTAGTAGCATTTTTTTAACCATGCAGCAAACATTTTTAAGCATCTTGAAAAATACTTTAATTTAGTTGAAAGTTTTTCGTTTCGTTTAATACATTTGGCCAAAATCTAGTGTAGATTTCTCTCCTGATTCACACCAGAACACTTTTTCACTGGAGGAAGAGTTATTATGGATTATGGACTCGTATTTGAGTTAAAAGCATCTTAATGCTGGATTTGTCTCAGCTTTTGTCTCCTCCAGATGTTAACTGATGGACTGGAATGCTGTGGATTATTGTGATGTTTTTAATCAGCCGTTTGGACTCTCATTCTGATGGCACCATTCACTGACAGAGCATACATTGCTGAGACCACCCACCCCCAACTGATGCAGTGCTACATTTCTCCAAATCTGATGAAGAAACAAACTCATCCTGATCGTGGGATGAACTGAGGAGCACAAAGTATTTTCATTTTTGGATTAACTATTCCTTTAATATAGGGCTGATAGATGGATAAATATATCACTAAGATTTACCAGTGTGAAGGTTTGAAGTAAGAATGCAAGATAGTGTTTTTTTGGAGTATTTTCGTGAATCCGGCCCCTGGCGCTGAGGATGCAGTGGATTTGGTCAGGTGGAGTGTTTCAGTGTGTTTCTCTGCAGCAGGTCATTCAGAGGAAACTGCGCATTATTGATCAGACACTGACTGGAGATCAGTTTCAGTGAATGAGGGAGATTTGAGCTCTGAGTGACTGCATGCTGAGCACACAGAAACATTACACACAAAGGAGAGAGAGAGAGAGAGAGAGACCCACACACACACACACACAGAGACACACACACAAACAAACACACACAAACACACACACCAACACACACACACACACACACACACAGACAGACACACACCACACCCACACACACACACACACACAGAGACCGTACAGACAGACACACACACACACACATCACTCTCTCTCTCTATCTCTCACACCACAACCACACACCACACACACACACACACAGACAGACAGACAGACACACACACTCTCTCTCACACACACTATCTCTCTCTCTCACTATCTCTCTCTCTCACACACATACACACACACAGACACAGACAGAAAGACACACACACACAAACACAGAGACGGATAGACAGACACACACACACACACACCACACACAAACACACACACACAACACTACTCACTCACTCACTCACTCACTCACTCAATCATCACTCAATAACTCACACACACACACACAAAACACAGGAGTGTCTCACACACACCACAGAGAGACAGACAGACAGACAGACACACAACCCCCCCCCCACACAACACACACAAGCACTCACACAACACACACACAGAGACTCACACAGACACAGACACAGACACAGACAAGACACACACACACACACACAGAAGAGGGACAGACAGACAGACAGACACACAACACACCACACACACAAACACACACACACACAACACACACAAACACACACACACACACACATAACACACACACACACACACACACATCTCTCTCACTCTCTCTCTCTCCCCCACACACACACACACTCACAGTGGAAAACACACACAAACACACAGCTGTCTTGACCTTGCCAAAGAAAGCCAAACCATCCCTCAGAGACTCACTGATGGAGACTCAGTCTATTTTTACATCTCTATCTCTCTCTCTCTCTCGTGGGTGTGTGTGTGTGTGTGTGGTCGCGTCTCAAAAGGAAGGCTGTGTCTGCATGCATATCAGGTATGGGTGACGTAAAGACACTTTCAACCTCGAGAATAAGAGGAGAAACACAAACATCTGCAGCAGAGAGTGAATGAAAGGATGAACCAGGAGGAGAAGAATGAACTGAAGAGAGAAAGTTCAAAAATTTGGGATCAGTAGAAATTAATGTTTTTATTCATCAAGGCTGTATTCAAATTGATTAAAAAGTGACAGTAAAGACATTTATAATGTTATCAAATATTCATATGACCAAATAAATACGTTCTTTCTCCTTTCTCCGTCTCCTAGTTATCTGTGAATCCTGAAAAATAAAATGCATGACAGTTTCCACAAAAATATTGTGCAGCACAACTGTTTTCAACATTAATAATAATCAGAAATGCTTCTTGAGCAAATCAGCATATTAGAATTATTTCTGAAGTATCATGTGACATTGAAGACTGGAGTAATGAAGCTGAAAATACAGCTGCGCATCACAGAATAATACAGTTTAACACATATTCACACAGAAAACAGCTGTTTTAAATTATAATAATATTGTTGTCAGTGTAGACAGTGATGTTTTTCACTATATTTTTGATCAAATAAATGCATACGCGTAAACTGTCGGCGAGCGCAAGCACGCCGATTCGACACCAATGTATATGTTTGGTGTGTCGTGGTTGTGACGGACAATTTAAATGAATAGTTGAACACATTAATCACTATCATATATCAATACATCTATAAACTAAAATAATAATAATCATTTTATTTTACATTAATGCTAAAATTACAATACTAAAATTTTGGCTTAATCTGAATTTCTTCATGAAACACACAGCACATATATGTATTTATTTAATTCTTAAATGGCAATGGAGTGACTTAGGATAAGGTAAAATGGTATTAAAAATACCCGATTATAGGGGTATTAATTTATAATTTACACATGATCATGTTTTGATTGTGTAGCTCTAGCACCTAGATTACTTTAAATTTGTTCCCCATTCTATTAATAATCCATGCATTTGTGTGTCAACACTTCAGAATGAAATCCACACATATTGAGTGCACACACTGCAAACAAAGCTTTTCTAACTTAAGAACAAAATATCAAAAAAAGTCTAGACAAGTAAAAATTAGTGTCTTGCTTTCAGAAAAATTAGTCAAAAAGTCCAAATTAAGTGAGTTTTTGCTTAGAACAAGCAAAATAATCTTGTTTTCTGTTTGAAATCCCCAAGAAAATCCTTCTTGGTTTAAGAATTTGTAGACATTTTGGCTGGAAACAAGACAAAAATAGTCTAAATAAGAAAATAATTGTTTGCAGTGCAGGTGTCAAAGGTCAAGCACAGCACCAGCATAATCATAAAAATCATAATAAAGCGCCGCTTAAGGGCGAATATGTTCAAATCCACTGGGATCTTTTTTGAAGCTGCCAGCGTCTATTTTACTTTATAATCCATCCCGGTGTTTCCATCCAGTGTTTTTTTATGCGATATCCCAAAATGTCGTTTCCATAACAACAAGAAAAAATGGATGATGCATGTTTTGTGGAACATTTTAGACTAAACAAAAATCTATTTAAAGACCTGCTACAAATCATTGCACCATTTACTGCAAGATCGCAGACAAAATTCAGTCCGGAGGAACGCAAAAGATGCCGCAAACCGTGCATCATTCAACTGGAGCTCCTGAACTAAATTGTTGCAAGCACCATACTGTTTCCTCGCACACCCACAAACATCGTTGTGAACCGACATTCTCCTCCCCGTTAACTTCAGAAGCCAACGCAAGAGCCAACTACCTCTTTATCGACATTTCGGCAGCACACAGCCCTAGCTGTGTTTGCAGCGTTGTATAGCAACAAAAGATGCTCTCAGCTGCTGTTTGTAACCAAAACGCTGAACAGAACATCGGGAAGGGAATTCACGCAGTCATTCATTGGCCCTCAAATATTGACTTATCAGTTGAAAAATGTATGTAGTAGCAACTCCACATGGCCACCCAATCTAATGTAACCTAGAGAAATGTGCGCTGTTCAGTGTCTGTGAGGAGTGTGTTTGAAGCTGAAGAGTAGCTCACTGCAGACAGATGGAGGCGCGCCTTCACGTTGCTCTTTACAAATACGCCTCAGTTCTGCTTCATCACGATAAGCGTAAGGCATGGTTCGAATCTGTAAAGACTCTAAGTTATGCGTGTGCATAACAATAATGACAGGGAGCAAAACCATGTGCTTTTGTTTAAAACTCATGAAAGTCAAACAGGGGGATGCGCTTTCTGCCGTCCATCTGCCGTGAACTTGAGCGCGAAACTCCCAAACTCTGTGTATGCTTGCTTGCCTTAGAGACAAAATAATATAAATATCTATACAGAGTGAAATGTCTACTTTCAAACAAACCAATTCAAATGGAAAACAAATATTCTCAGATTATGTAATCCGTGTGAAACTTGCACACAGGCGCATCACTACTTATGACGACTCAGTGTCGCCGACTTCATCTCTTAAAAGGGACAGTGGATCAACCAAAAATGAAAATTCTGCATTAATCACTCACCCTCAGTCAGTGTCATTCTTCGGAACCCAAATTAAATACTTTGAGGAAATCTGAGAGCTTCATAGACGGCCAAGGGTACGCTTAAAAAACAAAACAAAACCACGTTCAAGGTCCAGAAAAGTGCCAAGATGATCGACAAAGTAGTCGGTGTGACATCAGCGGTTCAACCGTAATTTCATGAAGCTGTTGTTTACACTCAGCATGCACATGCTTTCTACTCAACGTAAACAGCACTGATTGCGTAGATTACGTTCTGGGGTTCTCTCCAAAATGGAGAGTTAGGGAGAGTTTTGTTGAATAAATTTGTTATTCTTGTAGCTTCATAAAATTAAGGTTGAAACTCTGATGTCACATGGACTATTTTAACATAAGAAACACATTTAGGTAGATTGGGGGGTACATTCCCTTCAAAAAAAACAGTCTTCCGGGGACAGATGTCTGGAGGGTAATAGACGACTGCCCGATGTTGCATTATTACACCACAACGAACACCTCAAGCGCTGCAGGAAGCCATTCTTACATCTGCTACGGGGCCAAACAATGGCGGACTGATGACAGTCACTCGGGGCGGGTCTGAGGAAAACCTAAGGCAATCCAAAGTCGTGGAGGGGGCCTGGGTCTGTGTGACGTTCACAAGCCAGACGATCTGAAGGGCTTTGATTGAGAAAGGTGATGATTAACTAAGATTTAATGATTTTTATCATCATAGGGTGTTTGTGTAAACACGATGCCAACACACATTTCAGTTCAAACAAATTGTAAAAGTGCACGTAGCATCCTATGACCCCTTTAAAAAAAAAAAAAAAAAAAACAGAACGTATAATCTTTGAAAAAAGAAAAGACAAAAAACACCACAAAATTAAAAACAATAACATGTGAACTCAAAGTAAAAGGAAATAAAGTAGTAGAAATTAACATCTTTAAAACATAAATGAAAATTAATAGTTGTAAAAAGTCATTGGAACATGTCTATATGAATGCGTTTATGTTAAGTCTAAAAAAAATTATTGAGTAAAATTGCTTTTTAAAAAACATTAAAATACAAAAAAAATAATTTTTGGCTACTGTAAATCCATTAGAAATAAAAACGTAAACCCTGAAGAACATTACTTTCTATAAAATTCTGTATGTAATGATACCATATGTAATTAATTTCAATATATTGCCACTCCTAGTTTCTGTAAATAAAGTTTGAGAATTAGCAGCTTTGTCATTACAGCAGTAGTAGCAGGAATCACTGATTCAGAACCACTGTACAGCTCTAATAACAATAAAAGAAGGGGAAAAAGTGCACATTTGTGCCAAAAAGAAAATACAATTAATAAATGCATTTAAAATGAGCACAAATAAAAATAGAGGATTTCTTCTTTTAAACTTTCAAGCACTCTTGGCCCATTTGCTTTCATTTTTAAAGTACTTTACTGTCCACATGACTTCTGGGACGAGTGAGATTTTCAATCTGTGGTATTTGACGATATGTCACAAATGTACTATTATCTAGCTTTAACTAACCAGTCAAATCATTAAACCCTGGCCACGTGTGTGTTTGTGCTCTCCAGCAGCAGATGGCGACACTCCCTCACAGTTACAGCAGTGCTGAGATAAAGACTGCATCTTCACTGATGTTTCCTGGAGTGTGATGATCTCTGGTGAGGTTGACCTGAGCGTCAGCTGCATGTGTTCGGATCCAGTGATCAGCTGCAGTGTGACCAGAGACCCAGACCGCACTCTACAGACCGGACGAACACTGCACTGCAGACCACGCCCTCACGCCACATCACGCCCCACACACACACACAAGATCAGTCAACACACCACACCTACATCCACACTCTCATCTCTTCTCTCTCTCTCTCCACACACACATCTCTCTCGCTCTCTCACACACACACACACAGAAGTCAACACACACACATAATACACACTCTCTCTCCTCTCTTATCTCTCTTACACACACACACTCTTCTCTCTCTCCACAAAACACCACATCTCTCTCTGCTCTATAGCACACACAACACACACTGCTCTAGCTATAGTCACACACACACACACTATCTCTCACTCTCTCTACACACACACACACACTGATCTCTCTCACACACACCTATCTCTCTCTCTCACACACAACAACACACGATATCTCTTGCTCTCTCTCTAAACAAACAAACACTATCTATATCTCTCTCACTACACACCAACACACGCTCTCTCATATCTCGCAAAACACACCACACAAATCTTATCTCTTAACCACACACACTCTCTCTCTCTAGCACACACACACACAACTCACGCACTCTCTACCACACACAAACTCTCTCGCTCTCTCACAAACACAAACACGCTTCGCTCTCTCTCACAAACACACACTCTCTCTCTCTCGCTCTCACACACACACACACTCTCTCTCTCCTCTCACCACACACACACACACTCGCTATCTCTCTCTCTCACACACACCCACACACTCTCTCTATCACACACCCACTCTCTCTCTCTCCTCACACACACAAAACACACACTCTCTCTCTCACACACACCACACTCTCTCTCTCTCTCACAAACCACACACCATCTCTCTCTCTCTCTCTCACACACAAAACACACACAAACTAGCCTCTCACCACACACACTATCTCTCTCCTCTCCAAACACACAAACACGTCGCTCTCTCTCTCCAAAAACACACACACTCTCTCCTCACACACACACACACCAAACACAACACACCACACACACACCAACACACACATATGTATGGTCAGCTATCCTTGTGGGACTCTCCATAGGCGTAATGGTTTTATACTGTACAGACCGTATACTCTATTGCCCTACACCAACCCTACACCAAAACCTACCATAACAGGAGACTTTCCTGCATTCTTTTTTAGATTTTCAAAAAACTTCATTCTGTCTGATTTATAAGCTTTGGTACCCGTGGGGACCACAATTTAGCCATGCGTCGCTGTGTGTAGTCAGGTTTAAGTCCCCACACGGATATATAAACCAGTACACACACACAAAAACGAAAAACACACACACACGTGAATGTAAACTTCCCGATGTGAAAGTTCAGTCCTCCCCTCAGTACCGTAAAAACACACAAGATAAAGCCATTTGTAAAAACTAACTGTTAACAATAGAAACATCTTTAGACGACTACGAAACCCTGGGATTTTAGAGATAGGCCGCGATGACAGATATATATAGCTGACAAGTACCATGGTAGTGCAGTCGGAGATATGAATATGGAATCCCCGCGCCGCCGAGCGGCATAACCACTAAAGTGCTTAAACCAAAATGTTGTTCAAGATTAAAAGGAATTCAGTTAGATTATACAAAACATAAAAAATAGATTAAAAACAAATAAATAAAGACAGTAAACTAAATAAATAATAGATAAAAAGAGATTAAATAAATAAATGTAAACAATAGATTAAAGAAAATAAATAAAGAGATTAAAACAAACAAACAAATAGATTAAAATAAATAGTAAACAAACGAGTAATTAAATAAAATAACAAATACAATTAGATCAAAATTAAATAAATGATGTAAATAAAAGGATAATAAATCACAAAATAAAATAATAATCCAAAATCTGATTAAATAAAAAAACACGATTAAACAAGCAAATAAATATAAAATGAATTACTAATAAACATAAAATAAATAAATAGATTCAAATAAACAAGAACTACATACAAACCAGCGACACTAACAGATTAAAATAAGTAAATAGGAGCGGAACTAAAAATAATTAAATAAAATTAGATTAACGTAAAAAATAAAATACTAAGAATTAATACTGAAATACCTTAGTAAATAAAAATAAATAAAAATTAGATTAAATAAAAAATAATAAAAATGGATTTAAATAATAATAGAAAAATTTAAAATAATAATAATAATTAATAATAAGGTAACTTAATACTTTCCAAATAAACTTTTAATATTTATTACATTGGTTTTTCACAGTATAAATTGGCTCTTATAGAAGAATAAATGTATTTTTAATTTTAGGACGGGGTCTCTCGTAAGAGGAGATACTCATATTGGCGGCCGGGTGCGATGGTGTTAAAGATTACCAACCCTCAGCATTAAAGCGCTTATGCAATTTAATGTGCGCCAGTCCTGGAGTAATTACGCGTCGGCTCGGCTGCTGGTTGTTTGAGTCATGGTGAGCTGGATCATGTCCGCCGGGCTGTGCCGGGTCTCCTCTGTGCTCCGCCGGGTGTCCTCGGCTGTCTGCGCCGGCTCGGCTCGCTCCGGCTCCGGCTGTCAGGAGCGGCTCCGCTGGCCTCCGCTGGCCGGGGATGTGGATCGCTTCGGAGGCGTGACGGTGCGAGACTTTCCGCCGGACATCAGCGAGGACGAGTTCAGCGAGCTGCTGCGGGGTACAGGAGCCTAAACATGAAATACATAATAATGACCTCATGCATAAGTACAGTGCGATGTCTGTAAATGGCTTTGCGTGTTATGTACAGTATGCATGCATGTGTTTCCGTCACATGCACAGCTGCCTTTTAATCATATTACAGAGTAGCACTGATTTCCCACTTTTTCAGTTTTTACTTGGTTTGTTTGTTAGTTTTGTTTGTTTGCGTACAGATTACGTTGTAATTCATTTGAGTTCAGATTAAATGTAATTAAAGTATATTGAAATTAATATATAGGCTAATATAAGCTAATAAAAGAAAATAAGAGCATCTGACCTGATCAATAATAGTCATTTAAGCACATTTGGATCACCTAGAAATAGTTTTTCAAATACACTTTATGTCATAATGTTTGTTATTATTATTATTATTATTTATATTTACAAAGCTTTAAACTCTTGCTTTTTACAGGATAAACAAAATATATATACAATGATCACACTAAACAAGATTGTTTATGTTTTTTAAGAAAACCTGAGAGTCTCTTTGCTAACCAGGGGGGGACAATTTATGTGATCAAAAATACAGTAAAAATGTGAAAAGTTATTATAATTTAAAACAGCTGTTTTCTAAGTGAATATCTGTTATGGAGTATGTAATAATCAGAGCGAAATGCTTTCTTGAGGCAGCAATGTATACTGTTTCTGAAGATCATGTGACACTGAAGACTGGGAGTAATGAGGCTGGAAAGATACCTGACGCGCAGTATACAGATTATCAGGGCGGGGCGCTCAACATTACAGTTGTGAACAGATGTACATGAAAAGCAGTAATTGAAATAGGGAGATAATTTCACAACTTTTTAATCAACGATAATGCAAGCCTCTGCCACCTTTATTGTCACTTTTGAGAACTTTAATTGCTATGATGAATAAAAGGAATTTCATTGAACTTAATCAGTAGTGCAACTAATGACAGATGAGTGGTGTGTGTGTGTGATGTGTGCAACCGAGTGAGAGTGTGGTGGTGTGTGTGCAGGGGTTGAGGTAGGCGTCGGCGACCGCACGGGCAGAGGTGTGGTCCGCGTGGCGGTTGTTGGTAGGTGGGTGCTGGTGCGAGTGGTCAGAGATAGAGAGGTGTGTGTGTGTGGGTCATCGGTGGAAAAGCCATATCAAACATATAGTGTGAGGCCCCAGAGGTGTGTGTGTGTGTGAGAGGTGGCCATGTGGTGTGTGTGTTGTATGCGCCTGTGGGTGTGTGTGTGGGGTGTGTGTGTGATAGTTGTGTGTGTGTATGTGTGTGTGGGAGTGGGAGTTGATTGTTGTGTGTGTGTGTGTGTGTATGTGAGAGTGGTGTGTGTTGGCGTGGTGAGAGGAGAGTGTGTGTGTGTGCATGGTGTGGTGTGTGTGTGGAGAGTGTGGGTTGTTGGTGTGTGTGTGTGTATGTGGTGTGTGTGAGAGAGTGTGTGTGTGTGTTGTGTCACAACACTTGTGTGTGTGTGTGTGTGTGTGTGGTGTGTTGTCGCGGAGTAGGTGTGCCTCGTTGCTGAGCTGTGTGTGTGTGGGTGGTGTGTGTGTGGTAGTGTGGTGTGGTGAGACGGGGTGGGTGTGTGTGGGTGCTGGCCTGTCCGTGTGTGGGTGTGTGTGTGTGTGTGTGAGTGTGTGAGTGTGTGTGTGTGTGGTAGGGTGTCGTGTGAGAGAGTGTGTGTATGTTGTGTGTGTTGGGACAGAGTGTGAGAGTGTGGGTGTAGAGAAGTGTGTGTGTGTGAGAGTGGTGGTGTGTCTGTGTGAAGAGGAGGGTTGGTGTGAGTTAGATGGGGTGACGAAGGAGAGGGCGTGATGGTGATCTGTGAATGTGAGAAGAAGGGTTGTGTGTGTGTGTGTGTGGTGTGCTGTGTGTGATATGCGAGAGAGAGTGAGTGGGGTGTCCTCGAGGTCGTGTTGTGTGGTGAGAGGAGAGAGTGTGTGTGAGACGTCTCGGAGATGGAGTACTGTAGTGCGAAGAGAGGGAGTGTGTGTGTGTTAGTGTCTCTCAGTCGGTGGCGGTCAGATGGACGGGTCGCTGCATGGCTGCATGTCCCCATCGCTCTCAGCAGACTCTCTGCGGCTGCGGCGCGTCTCGGCTTCGGCTTCCATCACGCTCGGAGAGACGAGGCCGTTCTCAGTCTGTGGCTCGGACCGGGAGAGGACAGACTGCCTTCGTTCGCCACACATCAAGTAGGAGTCGCTGGTAAGAGCAGAATGAGTATCTCACTGGTAAGGAGTGTTGGGAATATTCATATGATGGAGGATATCGTTTTGGGTGGAAGAGTAGAAAAAGGAGTATGGCATGGATAAGATCTTCTGTCCTAATGTAGCACTCACTGATGCCCTTCCATGGAGAGACCCTTGAACTGCTGTAGATCTGAGCTTACTAGACACGCCCAGAGATAAATATAAGTGACCCTGGAGCACAAAACCAGTCATAAGGGATACAACTATTGACAAATGTAGGAATCTGATGGGTGAAAAAAAAATCTGCAAGTAATGATCGAAAAACTGCACATCAAAACTTATGTGTATGGGTACGAGTATGATGTTACAGTAGGGAGAAATTAAATCCGAAGGACCTTTTAGGTGCATAAGGCAGAGAAATGATAGAAGTTCAGAGCGATGGTGGAACGCAAGGTATGTTGGCCAAATGGTACTGTGACTACGTAGCATCTTCCACCAGCGATCCTTAACACGGATTTGGATCCAGGTAGTCACTTCATAGTTAACAGTGCTCTGTGTATACACTCGTCTATCAAGTAAAACTTTCCTAAAAACCATCTTGAATGACAGCTATTTGCACCTCCTCCCCAAAGTGACGCTAGATATAATATTAAGATCATGTTCCATGCAGATATTTTATAAATGTCCTACTGTAAATATATCAAAATTTAATGTTTGATTAGTAATATGCATTTCTAAGAACTTCATTTGGACAACTGTAAAGATGATTTTCTCAATATTTAGAAATTTTTTTTATTTGTTTGCACCCATACAGATTAAAGGAATTTTCAACTTAAGTTGCCATCTCAGCAATATTGCTCTATCCTAACAAGCCATACATCAAATGGAAAGAGATTTATTATTTCAAATGACCCTATGACTGGTTCTGGATCACCAGGGTCACATATATGACTAGGGTTTAGGGTCCTTCACCAGCCAGGCGGCGCCGTTCTCCGTCCGTGACACAGACATGTCCAAACAGGTGCACAGAAAAGCTGGTATGAGCTCAGTCGGCAGTGTATTGTGTTTGATTTAAAGGCGAATGCTCGTGAAGGTGAACCCACACTGGAATATTCTAGTCAGTTGAATATCCGACCGCATTTACTTTTGAACGACTTACCAAACCAACAGCATCTGTGTGCTTTATTAGACCGTAGCTGGATTCATGTACGCATTTTTAGGATCCTTCAGAGCAGCAATAGCAATCTCACAAAGTTATTTGTTGAGGATCATATTGATCCATCAGGATTATCGACTGTAAGTGAGAAAACGGAGGAAAAAAAAACAGCTCAGTTTTATTTGATGATTGTAATGTAAATCAATGGCTCTTTATAAACAGTAGTGCATGATACTGACATTAAAAACAGATATAAATAAATATCAGCGGTGCGCTCATATCTCCCGTATTTGTCTCAGTGCAGATGATTGATTGAAACGATCCAAACATAGAATGCAGTGATTGAGAGCTGAAGAAATAAAGACATGAGGAGA
Organism: Sinocyclocheilus anophthalmus; assembly: GCA_018155175.1. NCBI lineage: Eukaryota > Metazoa > Chordata > Actinopteri > Cypriniformes > Cyprinidae > Sinocyclocheilus > Sinocyclocheilus anophthalmus. The sequence continues at coordinate 95,404 of JADLZN010003439.1, forward strand.
TTGTGTGAGAAACACATTTAACAGCAAAGTTTGATCATGTTCATCATTTACAGGAAATTTGCGTATCAAATATGATACAGTTTATAGGGTTAAGACATGTTAATCCACATTTTGTAAATGCTTAAATCACTCTTTGTTTATAATCTAGTGTAAAACAAAAAAAGTTATAAATACAGGTTCAAGAAACCTCCTGCAAAGCTCCAGAGAAACTCTGCTCAGGTGCACCGAGGGCAAAAGCTGCTTTAAACACAACGGATGCTCACACCAAATGTTGATTTCATTTAGTTAATAGAAGTTAATTGATAAAAGAATGTATTCATGACATTATTTTTGAAAGCATCCTCACTTTACAGCATTTTACACAGGTGCCTAAAACTTTTAACAGTACTGTAGCTTTGCAGGAGGTCTCTTGAAGCATATAAAACCATGTTTTATGTCTTGTTGTCTTGTTTAAAGGTGCTGTTGTGGACGAATCCAACGGCAAAGTCCTTGTTGTTCAGGACAGAAATAAGGTACAGAATCAATCTCACTTCTAACACTGACGTCTCTCATGTGTCTGATGAAAGGCTCTGGGCTGCTTCAAAGCCCTACATTATTTTAGTTTCATGTAAACAGTGTCATCCCTGTAGTTTTTGGCAGCATGTAAACAAACATGCAGTTAAAGCCACAGCCCTCTGCTGCTAATGCTTGTCTGGTGTAAACAGAGCGCTAAACAAATCATGATTTAGTTTAAAGTTTAAAGACTTTAAATGTCATAATTATAATATCCTAAGGCGTAATTATGACATGAAATGTTGAAATTATGACAAACTAAGTCAAAATTATGACAAAAAGTGAAATTGACATACTAAGTCATAATTATGAGATAAGTAAAACATGACAAAACGTCATAATTATGAGATGAAAAAAAATCGAAATTATGGCATACTAAATCATAATGAGATTATGGCATACTAAATCATAATGAGATTATGGCATACTAAATCAAAATTATGGCAAAAAGTTAAATTATGAGATAAAAATACAAAATGATGGCATACTAAGTCAAAATGATGACAAAAACTAAATTATGATATAAAAAGTGAGAAATTATGACATACTAAGTCGAAACTGACATACAAAGTCAAAATTATGACATAAAAAGTCAGTTATGCCAAAAGTCATAATTATGAGAAGAAAAAGTCACAATTATGACATACTAAGTCATAGTTATGAGATAAAAAGTTGAAATTATGACAAAAAGTGAAATTGACATACTAAGTCATAATTATGAGATAAGTAAAAACTATGACAAAACGTCATAATTATGAGATGAAAAAAAATCGAAATTATGGGATACTAAATCATAATGAGATTATGACATACTAAGTCAAAATGATGGCAAAATTATGGCAAAAAGTTAAATTATGAGATGAAAATACAAAATTATGGCATACTAAGTCAAAATGATGACAAAAACTCAATTATGACATAAAAACAGATTATGGAAAAAAGTGAAATTATGACATACTAAGTCATAATAATGAAATAAAAATGTTAAAATGACGGCAAAAAGTCAATTGAGATAAGTCACAAATCACAATTATGACATAGGCCTGCTAAGTCATAGTTACGAAATGTGTCAAAATTATGACAAAAAGTGAAATTGACATACTAAGTCATAATTATGAGATAAGTAAAAAATTACGACAAAACATCATAATTATGAGATGAAAAAAGTCGAAATTATGGCATACTAAATCATAATGAGATTATGACATACTAAATCAAAATTATGGCAAAAAGTGAAATTATGAGATAAAGTAAAAAAAAAGGACTACTTATATTATAATTTTGAATTTTTTAATCGAATAATTATGACTTACCCAAGCATGTTTTTATGTCCTGTGAGCACCATTTACTAGTTCACATTCAACTTTTCTAACATTGATATTCACATTATTGTTGCAAATCCAAGGAGTTTTTATTCATATATTCAGCTTTATGAATCTATCTGAAGGGAACGGTGTCTGAGAAATTTCAGTTGGATTTTCTTGTCATTTTTCTAATAGTGTGGCCATTAGTAACTCTATTCTATTAGTCTATTTATTTTAGCTGTACAGAAACAGCTCATAATGCATGCATTATCAGATTGTTTAACATTTATTTTCAGATTCCTAAACACACTGGTTTTATTGATTACTGCATATTGCTATTCTTCTAGTTATTTACCTATAGAGGCTAAAGAATTCACAAAAACAAAAAAACGGTTTACTCCCGCATTGCAAAATAAGATGGATATAACATACTGCATAATCATTCATTAGGCTGAAATGTGAGGTTTATTATTGTATAAAATGTTGTTTAAATAGTAGTTTTTACAGTTTAGGATGTTGTCATATCAAAACACCAAAACAACATGTCGTTCTATTCTAATATCAGAATTTTCTGAAAACATTTCAACTGTTGATTGCAAGAAATTTTAATGGACTCGTGTTTGTTTTGTCTCCACACAAATCTACTTGTCTTGTATAAAAAAAATAGAGCATCGTGAACATTCTGCTAAACCTCTTGTTTTCAGTTTCACGGACGAAAGAAAACACTACATGGTCAACAGACTTTTCCAGAATCTAATTCAGTAATTCTGAGCTGAGACTGCGATCGAGCGGCTCTTCGAGTGATAATGAATGCTGTGTAACCTCGTTAAACGTCTGCCTCCAGCCCTCAAGAGCGTTTCCCAGTAAAACAAACAGCTGGCTTGAGCTCGAGGCAGCTCTGGAATGGAAACTCGAAGGATTGTTTTATCCAGCAGCTTTTATCTTACGTCACGGCCCGCTTCGGTCGTCATTTACTGGTAAAATGGCCTGCGTGTTCAGGTTTAAAATATCTCTGGGAGTATCAGAGGTCGGCCTGCAGCTCATTTCAGTCGAGTTATTTATCTTCGCGGAGCAGAAGGACCCACTCGTGGAGATGTTTCTCTAGTGTGGAAATGATTAAAACCCCTGCTGAGCGGTTCATCTTTCACCAGTAGAAAAACAATGACACATTACAATGTGCTCTGATGCAGACAGTGTAAACGGCGCTATTAGGTGAAATAGTAATTTAAAAGAATAGTTCACCCCAAATCAAATCAGGTTTGGAGAAATGTAGCACTGCATCAGTGTCTCAGCAATGGATGCTCTGCAGTGAATGGGTGCCGTCAGAATGAGAGCTGGTAAAAACACCACAATAATCCACAAGAAAAATGCAGTCCATCAGTTAACATCTGGAGAAGACAAAAGCTGAAACTAATCCAGCATCAAGACGTTTTTAACTCAAATACATAGAGTCATCAATCCATAATAACCTCCGTCCTCCATGAGTCCAGTGTTCTGGTGTGAATCAGGAGAGAAATCTGCACAGATCAAGCAGCGTTTAAACGGCTCTAAACACATATGTGGCTGGATTTTGATGTGAGAGACAACATGAGACGCACTTTTTCACTGCAGGAAGAGTTATTATGGATTATGGACTCGTATTTATTTTACAAACTTCTTAATGATGGATTTGTTTCAGCTTTTCACTTCTCAAGACATTAATTAATGGACTGGAGTTGTTTGGATTATTGTGATGCTTTTATCAGCTGTTTGGGCTGTCGGTTCTGTGCTCACGGGCGTCACCCATTCACCGCAGAGGATGGATTGCTACATTTGCAGACGAGGGAGAATGGGATCCAGATGCTGTTAAAGTTGATCAAAACCACAAAATCATAAAATGCATAAATCTACGCGGTGAGGTCGTACCAAACCAATCCCTGGGGATGGTGGTGTAGGCGGAAACATAGAGAGCAAACCTAGCGACTGGGGTGTGCGGAGGTGACAGGGGATAAATGGGCGCGTCCGGGGGGCGCCGGGGGGTGCAGAAGATCAGGGGTGAAAACACAAGGGCTTAAATACACTCAGCGTAACAGAGCAACAAGAAACAGGTGAAAACAATCAGGAGTTAACAATGAGAACATGAAAGAGGAAACGGGAACAGAGTATAAATCACTTTAACACTTCCTGTGTAGTTTTTCTTTTTGCTAATTTATTTTAAAAAATCAAATCTATTAAACAGTATGTAAGGTATTATGAGCTATACATTTATAGTGTTTAGAAAACAATGTTATTTAAAGCCATTAAATGTTTTCATTGTTGCACAAAACACTGAATTTGTTTTTCATTTGCAATGCAGCATTCAAATTAATGATAGAATTAAAATACACTCTTCAGACATAATTGCCCACAAAAATACTCATTGATTTTTATTGATAGTACAGAAGATTCTCACGTCACAAACCTTTAAAGCTGTTACATTACACTGTGTATATATATATATATATATTTTCAATTGACCAAAAACCACTCAAGTAAGAATCAAAGTTTCATTCATAACTAGCAGCATTTTCTATATTCTTTTAAAACTCAATATGGAAATACTGTGTACCGTCTCAAATCTAAACCCTATAAGATAACATTTTTATGAAAATATTTAATATTGTGTTGATAGATATAAATAATATTTAGATCATCTGTGAACGTGTGATATAAAAACGATAAAATAGCAGAAAGATAAAATGACTAATTTCCAATAAAAATATATTTCTAAGAAATACAGCTAAGTGTACAGCTAAAATAACATGCACGTGTTAAACATGATTGTCTTTCCTTCTCAGACGAAGAATGCTTGGAAGTTTCCCGGTGGTCTGTCAGATCTCGGAGAAAACATCGGTAAGATTCGGATTCAGATCCAGAACTGATGTTAAACTGAATCGAAACGCAATCACAACAGAACGTTCTTGTGCACAAGATAAAAGCAGTAAAAGAAACGTGCATTTATAAGAACATCATCTAATATTTGAGACCCTTAAAATGCCCTTCTTTACTACAAATAAAACGAAGCCTTTTCTGTCAACAAATGACTTGTATATAAACTAGATTATTTATCGATTATGCACAGATCACAAAAGCTTTCTCCAAAAAATAAATGTTCTGTATAAAAGTTCAGTAAATGGCATTGTGTTCACAAGCGTACAATAAAAGATTTCATTCAGGACTCTCTGCCTTTAAGTTTTATTTACTCTGTTTCTCTAAATCTCGTGATATAAGATACAGCATTAGTCAAACTGATTGTGTGAAAGTATTTAAAGAAACAGTTCACTCAAAAAATTTAATTTGAGAAAAATGTACTCAGGCCATCCACGATGTAGATGAGTTTGTTTCTTCATCGGGTTTGGAGAAATGCAGCATTGCATCAGTGTCTCAGCAATGGATGCTCTCCAGTGAATGGGTGCCGTCAGAATGAGAGTATAATTCACAAGTAATCCACAGCACTCCAGTCCATCAGTTAACATCTGGAGACGACAAAAGCTGAAACAAATCCAGCATTAAGACGTTTTTAACTAACATACAAGTCTATAATCCATAATAAATCCATCCTGTTGTCTCAAAATGTGTTTAGAGCCGTTTAAACGGTGCTTGATCTGTGCAGATTTTCAACTGGAGAAACACTTTTTCACTGGAGGAAGTGTTATTATGGATTATGGACTCATATTTTAGTTAAAATGCTGGATTTGTTTCAGCGTTTGTCTTCTCCAGATGTTACTGATGGCCTGGAGTCGTGTGTTACTTGTGGATTATTGTGATTTTTTTTCAGCTCTCGGTCTGACGGCCCCCATTCACTGCAGAGCATCCATTGCTGAGACACTGAGGCAATGCTACATTTCTCCAACCTGATGAGAAACAACTCATCTACATCTTGACTGACCTGGGATGGAGCCATTTGCAGCTAATTTTCATTCTTGGGTAAACTATTCTTTTAAAGTCTAATGTGAATTTCTACCACCAAACGTTTAAGGTTTGCTGTGAAGCTGTGACAGTATACTTGCCTCCGAGATTGGAGAGTTTATTTTGAATTACAAAGCGGACAGTTCCGGTCCTTGATTCTGATTGGCTGAGCCGCGCTCTAAGCTGTCGTAAATTACTCTACAAATGAACACCTTTGTTTCCGTTTGTGTGCTGCTCGACCACAACCACAACTGTTTCTGAGGAACTACATTGTTTGGCGGAAGAATAATGGTTTTATTAGTATCATTACACTTTATTTGCTCGGTTTTATTTTGTTTAACCTTAACTGTTTTATAAAAGCAATAAGCCCCATGAAGCCGTGGTTTACATTGACTTTATAACAGCTAAGGGGGTTTTAGTGGGTCTAACAACACCCCTTAGCTGTTATAAATTCTTTATTGCTTTATTTCTCTATTCTAACTGGACGCTGTATTTCAGACGAGACGGCCGTCCGGGAGGTTTTTGAAGAAACCGGCGTGCGATCGCAGTTCTGTTCGCTCCTCAGTATCCGTCAGCAGCACAATCATCCGGGAGCGTTCGGGATGTCCGACATGTACCTGATCTGCAGACTCAGCCCGCTCTCCTTCCGCATCGACTTCTGCACTCAAGAGTGTCTGCGCTGCGAATGGCTGGATCTGACAGAACTCGCCGAGACCGGCGAGACCACGCCGATCACCAGTCGCGTCGCCAGACTCCTGCTGTATGGACTGGAAAACGGCTTCCAGAGCATCGACCTGACGATGGAGCAGATGCCGGCCGTTTATTCCGGCCTTTTCTATCAGCTCTACCACAGACGACTGCCAGAGATGCCATAGAGCAACTCCACACTGCACAAAACCATTTGCTTTGTTCTCAGTACAGTACATTCTTTAATCAAGATGCATTTACTGGAGAAGCACAGCGACTTAAGACCTTTAGGCCTGGTTTCACAGACAGGGCTTAGACTAAGTCACAGTTCAATTAGGACATGCAAGTTGTTTTTATAAGCGTGCCTTAGAAAAAAAACATTACTGGCGTGCATCTTGAGACAAAACAAAGGCATTGATATATTTTAAGATCAATCAGTGCAAGTTTCTTTCAGATGAAACAGCTCAGACTTGCATTTTAGTCTGGGACTATAGGCTTTGTTTGTGAAACCGGGGGTTAGTCTTGTTTTATGAAAACTGCATCAAGATTAAGTGCGTTTATGCTTAAATCCTAAATTCAGTGGGGTCAGAAAAATAAACGTTTGAAAAAAAAAATCTTTTTAAGCAAACTCGCTTGATTTTGGTATTTTTTCAGAAAACAAAACCTAATATCGTAGGTCGTTCTGCATCTCTAAATGTGTCCTGATAAAAAACAACAACAACAAAAATAAAAGAAGAAAAAAAAAATTTTTTTTGCAATGCACTCTTCAAAATAAAGGTCGCAATTAGAACCGAAAATGCTTTAAATCTCATGAAGACCCTATCTTTAAAATACATATCTTAGAAATATTTTGGTCTTATTTTACCCAAAAATCAAAACAGAAATGTCTTGAATAATGAAAATGAAGCCTAGTTTTTGCATTTCTAAGTAACTTACTGTGACATGCAAAAAATATAATAAAAAATACATTATATAATTTTTATTTATATATATTATAAAGTACTTTTGAATGAAATATTCTCACGATAGTATTTAGTTCATTATTGGACATTTCTCTCACAATGATGGCACTAAGAAGAAATACACTGGCTCCTGAAAATACACTTAATTTTCTGTTACTTGTTACTCGGTAACTTCTTCATGAGATTGCACAGCCAAATTTTTTGTGTTGTAAAGTGCTATACTGATGGTAGTATTTTGTAAATAACGATAAATGCAACAACGGTTTCTTTGTTTCCACTGCAAGCCTTTATTTTCAAGAGCGTGTTGCAGATGGACCACTTTTAGTTTCTGAACTTTATAATACGATACCTCGCCTAATCTGCCTGGAGGTTTTAAACTCTGATTTCTCAAAGTTACCTCAAAAAGAAAAAAAAAATCCAAAAAGAAAAAAAAGATAGACTGTTACTGTTAATCTTCTGTTACTCGCAGCAATGATGGCAACTAACTATTTTTCTACCAAGATGATCTATATATATATATATATATGAAAAAGAGAATAAAGTTTTACCAAAAAAAACATTCATGATGTACTCATCAAAGCAAACCTTTGCATTTGCAAATCCCTTTCTTTCTCTAAAATACAGTATAGAAATACTTGCGAGCCTTTTGCATAAAGGAGCAGCATTAAAGTAAACTCACATTTTGTAGCCGTACTAAAAACACTCCTGCGAGAAATGCAGTCATGAATTCAAGAGCGTTTAGTGCAGATCAGTGAACTCTCCGAGCCAACCCTGCTGCCCTTGCTCGAGGGAATACAGTGGAATAATAGAGTATTGTGGAAAGTTGGATCTGAGATGGTCTTCTGCGGATATTGCTGATATCTCCAGGGTGACTGAACACGAACAAATAAACCCTGTAATGCTCTCCAAGTGCATCTGTTTGGGAAGCGTTCCTAGATAGAAGCGTTTTTTCCGTGTCTTGGCGTAAGGTTGGTTAGAAGCGCGTCTGCGTCAGGGGTCTGTCGTCTCGCTCTGTGTTTGACCGCATCTCTCCATCAGCACTTGGCTGTCATGGGCAGAAACAGAATGGCCTTCTGGCCCGGGCTGGTCTTCGAACCCGCTTTATACTGGCCTGTTCTCTTCAGAGCCACGTACCAGTCGGGATACTTGCGGGATCGGTACGTGTTGTAGTTGTTTGACTCCAGACGCTCGAGGAAGTAACATTCATCTGTTGTTCTTCTCTGAGAGAGAGAGAGAGAGAGAGAATGACAACATTAACACACATCACTGTAGCATACACTGCAAACTTAGTATTTTTGTCTTGTAGATATCTAGAAATTCTTGAATCAGGATGCATTTACTGATGCATTACAAGTAAAATGACTTAAGATATTATGTCTTGTTTTCGGAAAAAATTATCCAAATTTTGTTGAAGTGAAAAAAAGTGCAATATCTGCCAATGGGGTAAGAAAAATAATCTTAATTCGAAGGCTAAACAAGATTATTTTTCTTACCCCATTGGCAGATTATTTAGCTCGTTTTAAGCAAAAACGAACAAAATTTTGATTTTTTTTTTTTCCCGAGAACAAGACGTAATATCTTAAGTAGTGCCGTCAAACTATTAATCACGATTAATCGCAGCAGGCAAGGTGATCAGGTGAATATAATAAATATACACAGCACACATACATATATTATGTAAACAAAAATGTTTATTTTGGATGCGATTAGTCGTTTGACAGCATTGATCTTAAGTAATTTTTCTTGTCAAGTAAACACATCCTGATTCAAGAATTTGTAGATATTTATACTAGAAAACAAGACACAAATACTAAGGAACAAAAACCTTAAGATTTTTTTGTTGTTGTCTTGTTCTTAAATTAAGATGCATTTCCTAGATAAGCTAAATTACATAAAACATTTAGTCTTGTTTCCAGGGGGAAGAAAGTAAATTAAGTGTATTTTGCTTAAAACAAGTAAAATTATCTGCTAGTGGAGTAAGAAAAATATTCTTAAAACAAGAGTTGGTTTTATTTAAACAAGTGAATAATTGTACTTGTTTTAAGCAAAATACACATAATTTACTTAAAGACTAAATATCTTATTTAATTTTGCTTCTCAAGTGAATGTATCTTGATTTAAAAATGTTTAGATATTTTTACTAGAAACAAGACAAAAATACTAAGCAAAATAAGCCTGTAAGCATTAAATACCATTTTCACCACAAACATATATAATCAGCTTAACAATTGTTAAAAGTTTGAACATTTACACGTCACTGTAACTCAAATTATACACCGACCTGTTTAGCATTTTAAACATTACATACGTTTTTGTTTCCACTAGTAAATATAGTGCACATAATAATAATTGGTAAGAGTTGTGAAGTTTGAAAGTTTAATTGTGGTCATTAGTGATGTTACTTTTAAAAGTAATGCATTACAATATTGCATTAAACTTTTTATGGAAAGTAACGTATTGTTACTTTTGCGCTACTTTTTGTCACCTGGGCTTGCTTTTTTTTTAATAACAAAAAAATCTTAAAGTTATATTCTTAGTGTCACGCTACAGTGAGATAAACGCACGGCGAAGATGAATGCAAATAGCCTTTAATAATCCACAATAGGGCAAACACAGGGGAACAGAGAACTGAACACAACTTAAATACATAAGGCAAATGAAGATGATCACTGAGACACACCTGAACCGAATGACACGATCAAACAAGAGGGAAAACTAGGCCACACAGAGCACATGAGCGATGAAAACACAACACAAGTCCAATGGGGTGCGACACTTGGCAACTGCAAGGGCCCTTCACACCAAAAATGAAATGAATAAACCTCAGGCTGAAGGAATTGCCTCGGTTTACTCAGATTTCTCTCAACACAGGGATTGGGGGATGTCAGTGAATAAATGGGAAAACAAATTAACTTGCGTTACTTATTTGAAAAAGCAACTCATATTTCATTTTAAATGTGAAAGTAATGCATTACTTTACTAGTTACTCAAAAAAAGTAATCTGATTACGTAACTCGCATTACTTGTAACCCCCAACACTGATGAAAGTCTCATTAACACACTGTTTTGCAATTTTAACATTAATAAATACAAAATGTATCAATATAAAATATATAATCGGCATAACAATTGGTAAAAGTTAAAAAATGTTGAAGTTCGAAAAATTTAACTGAGAGACCTTCATCATAATTAAGACAAGACGTTGTAGCTTAAATTGTACATTTATATCCGTTTTGTGTTTTAAGCATTAAATATCTCTCTTTTTTATTATATCATAAGCCTAACAATTGGTAAAAGTTAAAACGTTTTGAAGTTTAATTGTCATTAGTCTTTCATTAATGCACATCATTGTAGCTCGAATTGTACAATTACTTCTGTTTTGCGCTTTTAGCATTAAAAGTAATATTTTTAGCACAAAACATATAATCAGCTTAACAATAGGTAAAGTTACGTTTTTAAGTTCGAAAAGTTTCATTAAGAGACCTTCATCACTAATGACAATATTAACGCACATAATTGTAGCTCACATTGTACATTTACATCGTTTAGTATTAAATACCATTTTTCACAAAAAATATACAATCAGCTTGACAAAAAAAATGGACGTTAATAAGCTTTGCCGTTTGAACATTTTAATTGAGACCTAACGAGAACATTAACATGCATCATTGTAGCTCAAATTGTACATTTATGCAATGTTGCATTTTTAGCTTAAATACCTTTTTTTCACTATTAAACATATAATCAGCGTGACAACTGGTAAAAGTAGGAACAGTTCAATTAAAAATGAATTTTCTTAGTATTTGGCATGTTTCCTCTGCTTTAATGACAGCAGCTACATGAACTAAACCTGGTGATCACGTTCTCCAGCTAGATTTGATCTTAAAACTCTCTGTTTCCAGATTTTCAATGCTCTCTCAGATTTTTGCAGCTCAAACCTCAGCAGTTTTCTTGTTTCAGCTACAGCAGTGAAACTGTGGAACCTTTCCAAAGTTCTTTACAGTGTAAAGAGATTATTTATATTATTAAAATGTTCTTCAGACTTAGAAAAAAAATGGTTCTTTTAAGAACTGTTTGCTGAAAGGTTCTTTGAGGAACCACAATGCAAAAAATCATTCTTACTTTGTATTTTTGTCTTAATTTTTAGTGCAAATATTTAAACCTCTGGCACTCTTGGGTTAGTTTTGACTGAACAATTTTAGACTGTAGTTTTTAAATATTTTTTTACTTTATCAGAATGGTACGAAACTGGTAAAGGTTTTGGCACTTGCATATGTGAACACACACACACACACACAAAACATGGACATGATTCGAGAAGGTTAAATGGTCCTGGAAGAAAAAAATGTTATGCTTGTACTGTTTTTTCGTGGTCAAAAATGACCGCATTGGAAACGAATGAGAAGCGAATTTCATCTGGTGGAAACGTTTGGTACTGCACCCAAACAGTCTTACTGAATGCTCATTTTTTGAGATATCAACCTCAAATTTGGAACACAAACCTAATTACCCGACATGATCTAGCTTTTATTTGCTACCGCAGTTTTACGCACACGGAACACACAAGTTTTTTTTGCCCCCCCCCCCCCCCACAGCATATTTTAGATAAAAAAACTGAAATTACTATTTTTGTGCATTTTTCATAACAATGGGCTTTTAACTTCCGTAACTTTTTGTTTTTACATTAACTTTTTTTTTTTTGTTGTTTAAATTTTTCACTGTGGCAATAATCTGCAAAATATCTTCTTCATAAATAGTGACAAAATTTCAGAAAAAAAAAAATTTAGATATTTTCATTTTCAGGTCTACGCTCAAAAAGTAGCTACCAGGTAAAAAATGGATTATAACTACGGCATAAATATAATTTAGTACCATAAAATCCCCCGAATTTTTCTTTTTCTTGTTTGAAACAAAACACAATTTTTTCAGAAAACAAAACTTAATATCTTAAGTAATTTTCCTTCTCAAGTAAATGTATCTTGATTTAGGAATGTTTAGATATTTGTATTAGAAAACAAGACGGAACTATTGATTAAAAATCATTTTTGCAATGTAAAAAAATGGTTCTTCTATGGTTTTGCTGCAAACAGCCTTTTGAAACCTTTATTTTTAATCATATACATGAAGGCGGTTGATGTCAAGTGAAACTTTTCATTCTAGAGCCGACACTGATGTTTCCTCTCGTGAGTTTTGAACAAGGAGAGCTGGAACAGAGTAAATGTTCATTGACTGTTGTGCAACACCTCCATCATCAATGTAAGCATTGTTTGAGGAGCACAGAGACTCTCACAGACTCTCACAGAGCTACTAATATATGCAGATTAAATAGGCCACAGGAGGGCGCAATGAGCAAAATAATGCAGCACATTAAATTGTCAACGCAAGGAAATAACTGTCTATAAAAAATGCGCCTATGTCTAAATTAACTTAAATAAATAAAATATAATTTCGTAAATTGCATAAACAATTATGAACACAAAAAAGCATCATGGTATTATGCATTGCTTCATACAAAGAGCCGAAGCTCCATTCACACAGACTGCATTTAAAAACGTATGAGACGCAGTGAAAATGAATAAACCTCCACAAATTCGTGATGCGTTTTGTTTCAACTGTTTTAACTTTGCATGGCTTTCTATACATCTCTTGTGTGAGACGCGAGTGCAGCAGTCATATTTGTCCGTCTAAAAAATGTGCTGACTATGCATCTGTGTGAATGGCTTGGTTTCGGTTATAACCTAATCAAGATCTTCTCCGCATCGAGCTTCTATATTTCTCTAATATTTTGAAAGAATAACGCAGCAACTGCATGTCTCGTGGGCTAGACTAACAAAACAATAAAATGCAACAACGTCACTTACATCACTATCACCGCATCTCGCGCGCCACTGATGACGCACACCTAACATTTGATTGTACTAGTTTTGCATTCAAATGCAAATGTTTATTTTAAATTAAACTAATATTAATTTTTTATTCACAATCTCCTCATCACAGACAGGCACATGCAGCACTCATTTCAGCATGTGTTTGTGTGTGCTGTCGGCGTCACTCAGAGCACGTGCCTATATACACTATATCGAACATTTTTTATATCGTTATAGAAGAAGGTGTACCGTCGATAAATATAGATACCGTTTTATCGCCCAGGCCTAATGAATTACTTAACCTAATTGTTACTTTGGAATGTAATAGGTTACAGATTACAAGTTACCCTACTTAAAATGTAATAAGTAGTGCAAGTATTTCAATTATTTTATTAAAGTAATGTAACTGATTACATTTGATTACTTTTCTAAATTTCTAACAAATGTTTTCAGCTGTTAATCATTTAGAAACATTTAAAGCAGGCAGGGTTAACCTTAAGTGGTACTCAACACTCATTACTCTCAGACTTTGAGAATCTTTCATCATTTGAATTAAGATTATAATAATTTAATTTAAAGCACAGCCACCACAAAATCAGACTTACTTTGAGATCGTTCTGAGGTTAAATACCGATTTAATATCATAACTAGATATAGTTTAATAGTTATGATACTGTTTTTGAAATCAAATCTTTGCATAGTTATGACAGGAAACACTGCCTTGGAAAAAACAGTTAATCTTAAAAAATAAAACATGCATAAACCCAAATAGGGTAAGCGTGTGTCCTAAACTCCTGAAACATTGGTGTCTCATATTTTAGAGCAGTCAATGCAATAAATCAATTAAATCTGTATGTGTGTGAAAAAAAACAAATTCAGATGCAAGTAACCCCCTTTGTAATCGTTTTCATAAGTAACTGTAATTTAATTACAATTACATTTAGTTTGTAACTAAATGATGTAATTTAGCTACATGCAACTAGTTACTCTCAGCACTGTGTATTAATTAGGTAAAGCCTGAGAGCTGTCAGATAATGAGAGCGTCTCACCGTTCCGAACAGTCGTCCGTCCGCGTTCATGGCGAGGTAACGGTTCGCGCAGATCCCTTTAATCACCACTTCACCGACGGCCGTGGCCTGGAGCTGCAGCCGAACTGCGAGAAAACAAACACACAAACTCTTAGTCAAAAGTGGTGCTTCGCTACCAAGTCCAAACTCTTTACTCTATTACTTCTGCGATGCATGAGTGGAGTTTCTGCGCAAGAGCGCCCTCTGGCTTCCAGTATGAATAAAACAGTCATTACGTTATGTGTGTGTCAGTATAGTATGCAAATTTGGATGCAGCAAACGTGTTTTGCCAAGTTGAGAATTGTAGCCAATCACAGAGGTTTCTGTTGAGCGTGTGAACGCGATGTCCAATCAGAGGCGTTTAAGTCAGAATCCACTCAGCTCGCCAGTTTGTTCTGCGCACTCGCGAATTGTTTCGCAACAAACCACGCAACATATATATAAAAGTACAAAAAAATAAGAGATAGTGTATATAAATAAAAACATTTTATATTAGTGCTGCAAATGATTAATCGCGATAAACAAAAACTTTTATTTTGGATCAGTTTATTTATTATGTAGTATAGGAATAACCACACATAGGTATCTATTTTGAAAATATTTACATTTTATATTATATTATATATTAATATTTAATTTTAAATATATACATGCATGTATTTGTATTTATATATACAATACAGAAAATACACGTACTCCTTATATTATGTAAACAAAAACTTTTATTTTGGATGCGAATAATCGCGATTAATCGTTTGACAGCACTATTTTATATATATAGCTAATAAGTGGTTAATTGTGCAGTATAGACAGATTTTTTTTTATTACAACAGGAGTTTTCACTTACTGCGGGTGAACAGAAGTAATATCAGCTTCATTGATTATAAAGGGAGCGCTTTATACTCACTTTCTGTTTATTACCCATTCATAATTTCCATACAAGTTTAATTTTTCATGTCGATAATTACATTTAAAAATGTGAAGTCTTTCCGTAGGTAGTACCAAATCTGAATCGATCTGAAACGCTCCGTGAAGAGCATCAACGGTTTCTATTTACAGCGTGTTTTGCAGCGATTGTAGCCAATCACAGACGTGTTTGATGAGTCATGGCCAATCAGAGGCGTGTAAATCAGAACACGCACTACACGCTTGCTAGTCGTTCTGCTAAAGTCAACAAAGTATAACAATGTAAATAAGAGATTAATTGTGCAATATAGACAGATTTGTATGAGTTTTCACTCAGTGAGCTTGTGCTGCGGCTGAACTGAAGTGATGTCAGCTTCATTGATTATAAATTAAGTGGTCTTTGCTCGAGTTCTGTACATACAACCATTCATAATTTGCCTAAACGTTTTATTTTTCATGCTGCTATGTACACACTGCTAAGTTTTGGCAGTGAAGATGGTATTAAAATGTGGCAATGAATCTATGTTTGATATTGCAACTAATTCCATTACATAAAAATAAATAATAATAATAAATTCCATAGCAACAGAAAAAAATAAAATATGTGTCAAAATAGATCTGTGCGTTAAGTCCTGCAGTGCAAGTGCATGGATACATAGATACATATAGATAGAACCTTGTATTATGTTTTACAGTGGGTACGGAAAGTATTCAGACCCCCTTAAATTCTTCACTCTTTGTTATATTGCAGCCACTTGATAAAATCATTTAAGTTAATTTTTTTCCTCCATTAATGTAACACAGCACCCCATATTGACAGAAAATGCAGAATTGTTGACATTTTTGCAGATGTATTAAAAAAAGAAAAAACGAAATATCACATGGTCCTAAGTATTCAGACCCCTTTGCTGTGACACTCATATATTTAACGCAGGTGCTGTCCATTTCTTCTGATCAAACTTGAGATGGTTCTACACCTTCATTTAAGTCCAACTGTGTTTGATTATACTGATTGGACTAGAATAGGAAAGCCACACACCTGTCTATATAAGACCTTACAGCTCACAGGGCATGTCAGAGCAAATGAGAATCATGAGGTCAAAGGAACTGCTGAAGAGCTCAGAGACAGAATTGTGACAAGGCACAGATCTAGCCAAGGTTACAAAAAAAATTCTGCTGCACTTAAAGTTCCTAAGAGCACAGCAGGCCTCATAATCTTAAAAGGGAAGACCATTGGGAGACCAGAACCCTTCCCCCTCGAGCTGGCAGTCGGCCCAAACTGAGCTATCGGGGGAGAAGAGCCTTTGGTGAGAGAGGTAAAGAAGAACCCCAAAGATCACTGTGGCTGAGCTCCAGAGATGAAGTCGGGAGATGGGAGAAAGTTGTAGAAAGTCAACCATCACTGCAGGCCTCCACCAGTCGGGGTTTATGGCAGAGTGGCCCGACGGAAGCCTCTCCTCAGAGCAAGACACATGAAAGCCCGCATGGAGTTTGCTTAAAAAACACCTGAAGGACTCCAAGAAATAAGATTCTCTGGTCTGATGAAACCAAGATAGACCTTTTTGGCCTTAATTCTAAGCGGTATGTGTGGAGAAAACCAGGCATGCTCATCACCTGTCCAATACAGTCCAAACAGTGAAGCATGGTGGTGGCAGCAACATGCTGTGGGGGTGTTTTTCAGCTGCAGGGACAGGACCACTGGTTGCAATCGAGGGAAAGATGAATGCTTCCAAGTACAGGGATATCCTGGACGAACCTTCTCCAGAGTGCTCAGGACCTCAGACTGGGACGAAGGTTTACCTTCCAACAAGACAATGACCCTAAGCACACAGATAAAATAACAAAGGAGTGGCTTCACAACAACTCTGTGACTGTTCTTGAATGGCCCAGCCAGAGCCCTGACTTAAACCCAACTGAGCATCTCTAGAGACCTAAAAATGGCTGTCCTCCAACGTTTACCATCCAACCTGACAGACTGGAGAGGATCTGCAAGGAGGAATGGCAGAGGCTCCCCAAATCCAGGTGTGAAAAACTTGTTGCAACTTTCCCTAAAAAGACTCATGGCTGTATTAGATCAAAAGGGTTCTTCTACTAAATACTGAGCAAAGGGTATGAATACTTAGTACCATGTGATATTTCAGTTTTTTTTTAATAAATCTGCAAAAATTTCAATAATTCTGTGTTTTTCTGTCAATATGGGGTGCTGTGTGTACATTAATGAGGAAAAAAATTAACTTAAATGATTTTAGCAAATGGCTGCAATATAACAAAGAGTGAAAAATTTAAGGGGGTCTGAATACTTTCCGTACCCACTGTACATCAGAAATACACGAGTTGCTTTATGGTTTTTTACAGATTAAAAAGGTTTCACAGATGATTTTCTAAGCACATGTTTGTTCAGTGTTGTGTTGCTGTGATGAGACAATGTTTGTATTGGGATCAGATTAAAGCGGAGACGCTCAGATCATGACATGACGAGAAAGAGTGTGATTAATGAGTTTGTCGTTAGCTGATGAGTGGCGTCATTCATTGAGTGTTTATGTCTACAGCAGCCCTGACTAATGAGAGACAGACACGCTCAACAAAACACCAACACTGCGTGTTTGGAACTACTGTACCATATTTCAGGTTCAGATTTGTCCCAAAAAGAGAGTTAAATCTGAGAAATGTCTTCATTTGTAAAAAATGACACATACATAATACACTTTATTTATATGCATCAATTTGCAATGTGAGGTAAAGCGTTCCAGAGTCAATAAACTAATAACAAACTGAACTATGAAACATACTTCTGAAGCATCTTAGTCAATGTTCAACATTACCAACACATATTTAAAATCAAAAGTTGCATCTGTTCATATTATTGATTGGACCTGAGCTGACATGAAAAACAGCGAACCGTTGTATTTTTTATCAAAGCTAACAAAGATTAATAAAATACTGTAACAAATGCATGCTCACTGTTAGTTAATGCATTCATTTTTGCATTATTGTAAATGGTTACCAGCAGTAACAAATCGTGTTGATTACCCTCAGAAAGGATGTAAACAGTGACAATCACAGAGGTTCAGCTCAGAATAAATGAAGCGTGAGGTGGGCGGGGTTTGAGAACTGTCAATCAATGGTTGCCCTTAACAACAGGATTTCTAAACCTTTACCATGAGTCTAAACTAAAGAGATCATTGTTTCAGTTTCTATTCCGACTAAACTGGACTTGGAATAAGGAGAACATTTGCTCTTCATGTTGAAAACAAATCCATGATGTAATACTTTTCACAAACTGAACACAATTAAAGTCTGTGAACTCCTGAACTATGTGTCTTCATTTATTTTTTTTAAGAGACGTAACCTTAGAAAACAAATCACATGTTGTGCTTTCAGATCATTTGGGACCCAAGTATATGAAACACATTTAGTAAAATATATTTCACCTTTCTCTCACCTTTTCTCCATATCTCACACGCTTTCGGGACTGAATTTTGTTGATAACCAACTAACGAACCATTGCAGTAAGAAAAACTGATCAATTTTTTTCATCTGAAAGTGAAAGTTTATGCAAGTCAAATGTATTTATCAGTTTGAATAACTGCCTTTCAGAGTGACGTTGATTTGATGTTAGTTTGGACTGTTTTTGAGCAAGCACGAGTGATAAATACACAGGAATTTAATTAAATTCCATTCATTCCAATGTGGCTGATGCTGCTAATTCTCAAATTCTAAGTTCTAATACTGTAAATTTAAATTAAATTCTGATATTTAAATAAAACTTCTCATCCAATATGAATAATATTATATCTTTCTATAGTTTACATTATATATTTTGGGTGTGTGTGTGTGTGTGTGTGTACTTGCTTTAATGAAAGTTCAATATTTTTTTATTTTTTAATGACTAATTAAGGCGTAAGTGCAGAGGCACCAATGAAAGCTTTGCATTTTTCCACATCCACTCATTAATGAGAAGTTTCTGATCAGCTACAACATGGTTTTAGCAGAAAAATGAGCCCGGGCTCATGAAAATGTGTATAAACAGTAACCCAAATACAAACAGAAAATCGTGCAATTGATATGCAGAAACTGACTCTGGCGTGCATATGATACGCACGTGTTTGAAGTGCATATAATACAGTTTTCGCGTGCATATGATACGCAATTTTACACCACACCCTTAATCTCCCCATTGTGTATATTATGCACGACAAAGTCAATTTCTGCGTATAAATAGTACGTTTAACTCGTGCTATTGATACGCACGTTCATGAGATCGGGTTAAAAATACTAAGCAACGACTGGCCCCAAACAGAGCCTGAATGTGAAAACGCATTATAAGGTTAAAAGACCAGATCGCTCTGAATGAACGCTACACTCTTAAAAATAAAGGTGCTTCAAGCGATGCCATAGAAGAACCTTTTTGGTTCCACAAAGAAGCATTCAGTGAAAGGTTCTTTAAAGAACCATCTCTTCTTACCTTTTTATAATCTGAAGAAACCTTCTTTCGCACCGCAGAAAGAAACAGAAAGGTTCTTTCAGATGTTAAAGGTTCTTTATGGAAACATTTAGACAAAAAAGGTTCTTCTATAGCATCGTGACGCCAGCTTTATTTTTAAGAGTGTAGTGGAAGAACGTTAGTTCATAACTTTGAGAGAACCGAAGCGCTCTGAGAACATTAGAGGCGCTTTCTGAAAACAAGCAAGAACTCAGAGACTGAAGGTGGACCTGGAAATCTGACATCACCATCATCATCATCACCATCCTCATCATCATACATTCAGGGACTGAGTCATTGGCGCATAAAGAGTCTTTGTACGCTCTGAGGTCTGTTTTGCCAACGGAAGAAGAAAAGCACAAAGCACTCCCTGCGCGGGGTCCGCTCCTCTCGCACCGAGATGCGTCCACTCGACAGCGGGATGGATACGGAGGAAGAAGCCGCCGTTCTTGCAGTAAAGCCGCTTGGGCACCTTGAAGTTCACCGGAGGAAAGACCCCGCTAGGAGCGTCCTCGGTAAAGGGGGGAGCGTGCGTAGGTGATAGCTTCCCGCCGCCATCTCTCGCTCTCTCGGTGCCTCCGGGGCCCCTCCGCGGCCTCCCCGCGCCTCCTCCCCCCGCCGACCCGTCTCCCTCCGGCCGCTCCGCGGCGCCACGGGCCTCCTTAAAGCGCGGAGAGCTCTTCACGCTGCGGGACAACTGTTGTCCCGAAGAGAGAGCGAATGCTGCGCTGTGTGGGCTGACTGTGAGCGCTCTTCTCTGTCTCTCTCTGGCTCTATCTCTCTGACTGACATTATTCCTCAACATGTGAGAGAGAGAGCGGAGGAAACACGCAGTCCTACAGTCCCAAAGCATCTCTAATCTCACTCACAAATACACAACAAAATGTGTTTATGATCAATGAGCCCAAAATGGTTTAGGAAACATACCCAGCCCCATTCCTGGCGCTGATACAAATATATTGTGTTATGTGCCTTCTTTGCTATTTCTATTAGTTTATAATCTTTATTATTTACATCACTTTATTTTACTTTAGTTAGTTGCTAAGGCAAAATATGTTTTTGTATTTCCTTTTAGTTTAATTTCGATACCAAAAATTAGATTTATTTATTTAAGTTTTTAAAGGTTAATGATTGATTTAAGGTAATTTAGGTAATACCCTTTTATTATTTTCAGCGATATATATATATAGATATAGATAGATAGGCAATATATATAGTTTTTTTTCTATTTCAGTTAATGATAATAATTTCTAGCTGTTAGCTTAACTTAAGTTTATTACCAAGGCAACATTTCTTGATTTTCATTGTATAATGGATCGTGTAATATATAGGGCCTATGTTTCATTTAAACTTTATTTCAATCACCAAAATGATTTTTAAGAATTACATTTTTATGTGTTTTGTTTTGTGCTTTTGTCATTCTTCGTTCTTCATTTAAATACAGTAGTCAATATTTGAAGTGGATCAAAACATTTAATCAAAGTTGTGCTAAAACCTACAACTAAATGCGTTCTTGTCTTAGCACAACTTTAATGAACTTTTTTGATCAATTCAAATGCGGACTACTATATTTCATTATACCTTTACTTTATTTAAGTTTTAGTGATTTTAGTGCTTCAATCATCAGTGTTTTTAAGGTTCATTTTAATATGTATATTAATATTTAATTTGAGCTAATTTCAATGCCCCACCAGTTTAGTAAGTTTGTTGTTATGTGCTTTTTTTCCATTTTAATTAGTTAAAAATGTGTATTTACTGTAGCTTTATTTTATTTCTGTTTTAGTTTAGCAACTAAAATGTCTAATAACTGAAATACAAATATAAAATAAAACAAATAAATAAAGAGTGAATTAACTGAAATGGTGGTTTTTTAACATTTACAGTGGATTTTATATATATATATATATAAATTAAATATAATTTAAATTGAACATACTCGTAGCTCACTGTAAACGTGGCTGCAATCCTCACAAGCACTTCCCGTAAGATCTCTTTAATATCTCAGACTGCATGCGATTAAATGAAGAGGACAAGATGAAATGCTTCTCAGATGTTTCTCCTGCAGTGATCTCACATGAGATTCAGAGAAGCTCGGATTTGCCAAGAAACAACAGTCAGAGATCTCGACATGAACTCGACTAAATTCTCATCTATGATCAGACTGCTCCACACAGCTTTTATCCTCTGTAGGACATGTATACTGATGCGATCTCCGGCGACGCCTTACAGGAGAGAACAGACCCTCCAGACGTCACAGCGGTTTCTCATCACAGATCTCCAGTGTTAGAGTGAAGAACATCTGGCTTCAGAAGAGCGTTTGAGGGGTTCCCATCACTGACCACATCACGTCTGTGCTCTCGCTCCATCTGCTTTTATGATAATTAAAGAAGAACCCGAGGACAAGCCACAGCGAGGCTGTGAAAGCTTCCATCCTCCGCAAAACCAGCAGAACACCAACACTTTCTTTTGATTCATCTTTAGGGGGGATTAACTTTTATAAACCGTCTTCTTGATCCATGAGGGAAACGTAAAACTAAATAAAAAAATAAGTCTAACTAAAGCACACACACACACAACCCACACACAGGGGAGAGAAAAAGACAAACCTCCACAAAATGCGGCCCGGCAACAACAGACTTCAGCGAGAATAAAAAGTACAATTCTTCGTTGCGTGCACATTTGGGCGGGTATGCAAATCTTTCACACATAGTGAGGAGACAGTGGGGCGTGTGTAGAACGAGGACTGTTTTTAAACTTTATAGAATATCCTGTGATTGAGGACTTTAGTCTTTGCAACTTTACAGATCTTCTTTATGCACCAAGAGCTTGTAACACTCACGAGAAAGGAACAACTGAAATCACATCATATGACCTTAAAACATGGTTGGAAATTCCAATGCAGAGGCAAATTAGGTATTTTGTCATTGGGTAGGTGCCACTAGGTATCTGTATGGCTCTTTAATAAATCTATCTACTAGTCTAGTTTCTCAAAAGAGTATTGCAGGTCATACAAGCTCACATATTTTTAGGTTTTGCATTTGAATAAATATTTAGACATCATTAAACACTATATTTTTTCAATGAGAAAATTAAAAAAGTTAATAACCTGCATCCTTTTTAAATTTTTTAATGATACTCGTATAAGTGCACACAAGTGATTGATAAATGCAAGCAACAGCCCCCAAGGTTGGCAACCCTGGTTATCCTCATTATTAGTGTGAACGGTCCTTTAGATTCATAAACACCAAACCTATGAAAACTCACGTGTGTTTTGCTCTTTTCCCGCAGTGTTGTGTCAGTCTCTCGCAGGGTCATCATGTGGAGGACGAGGTTATCAGCTCCTCCATCCTGACCAGCAGACGACACGCGTCTGACAGCAGCAGGTAATGAGCGACATGCGAACATCTCACTTCTGCTACACTGGACTGCCGAGATGCAGCTGGATGGGTAATTCACTCATAACTCTACTGTTTTTCATATGTCGTCTCTGTGGTGTGTTTTGTGAACTGACCCATGACCACAAAACCAGTCATAAGGGTCAACTTTTCGAAATCGAGATGTATGGTTTGTTAGGAGAGGACAATATTTGGCTGAGATACAACTATTTGAAAATCTGGAATCTGAGGGTGCAAAAAAATCAAATATGAGAAAATCATCTTTAAAGTTGTCAAAATGAAGTTCTTAGCAAAGCATATTACTATCAACATTAAGTTTTTTTTTTTTTTTGGAATATATTTACGGTAGGAAACTTACAAATTATCTTCATGGAACATGATCTTTACTTAATATCCTAATGATTTTTGGCATAAAAGAGAAATTGATCATTTCTCAATATTTAGATTTTTTTGCACCCCAGATTCCAGATTTTCAAATAATTGTATCTCAGACAAATATTGTCCTATCCTAACAAACCTACATCAATGGAAAGCTTATTTATTCAAAAATTTACAAAAATTGACCCTTATGACTGGTTTGTGCTCCAGGGTCACGAGTGTGTTGTGTGTGTGTGTTGTATTGTTTGTGTGTGTGTGTTGTGTGTGTGAGTGTGTGTGTGTGTTAAGGGTGTACGAGTTTTGTGCCAAATGCGGACATAAATTCGTATAATGACAAAGGTATGACAGGTATTACAAGGAGAATGGGACTTTTCAGGACATTACCCCATGTCCCACTTTTCAAAACGCTTATAAATCACACAGAATTGAGTGTATTGCAAATCTGAAATAGCACAAAGAAGTCTAGTGTGAGGGGTAGGTTAGGGGTAGGGTTGGGGTAGGCAAGAGAAAATATACGGTCCTGTACAGTATAAAACCATAAAGCATATGGGAGTACCCACTTTTCACCAAAACCAACCTGTGTTGTGTGTGTGTGTGGAGTGTGAGTGTGTGTGTGTGTGTATAATGCGAGAGTGTGTGAGTGTGTGTGTGAGAGAGAGAGAGTGTGTGGTGTGTGTGAGTGAGTGAGGTGAGAGTGTGTGTGTGTGTGTGTGTGGAGTGGAGTGTGTGTGAGTGCGAGAGGTGTGTGTGTGAGAGAGAGGAGAGAGAGGTGTGTGTGTGACGGAGTGATGTGAGTGAGAGTTGTGTGTGTGAGATGTGGTGTGTGTGGAGTGCGAGTGTGTGTGTTGAGAGAGCGAGTGTGCTGTGTGTGAGAGAGAGAGAGGAGGGTGTGTGATGGTGAGTGTGTGTGTCGTGTGAGAGTGTGTGTGTGCTGTGTGTTGTGGTGTGTGTGTGGGTGTGTGTGGTGTGTGTGTGTGTTACTGTGTGTGTGTTACAGTGTGTGTGTGTTACAGTGAGTGTGTGTGTGTGTTACAGTGAGTGTGTGTGTGTGTGTGTGTGGTGTGTGTGGTGTGGTGTGTGGTGTGTGTGTGAGTGGGTGTGTGGAGTGTGTGTGCGTGTGTGTGTGTGTGTGCTTGAGTGTGAGTGAGTGAGTGAGTGACTGAGTGTGTGTGTGTGTGTGTGAGTGTGGTGTGTGAGTGTGTGTGTGTGTGTGTGTGTGTGTGTGTGGTGTGTGGGTGTGTGTGTGTGTGTTGTGCGGTGTGTGTGTGGTGTGAGGGTGTGTGTGTGGACTTGGTGTGTGTGTTAGGCACGCCGCTGCGGAAGCTGCGCTGCGGTTCTCTTCATGCAGCTCTGTCGCAGGATTCACTCACGGCTGTCCTCGGATCAGAACCCCGGAGCGACTCAGATCAGAGACGCCAGACTCTATTGTATAAGAACAACAGGAAGACAATCAGTGATAACTCCTGTTGTTACTCCTCAAAAAATGAATGTCATATGAAACCTAAAACCTGAGGTATATTCATTAAGCTGTGGGATTTTGTGCGGACTCAAATATTATAATGCCTCTTTTTTTAAATAAAGATCTGCACATTTTTGTTAATGTATTATAAAAACATAAATCAACAAAGTAGCACATAAATAGAAAAGCTTGTAAACATATGTAGCCAGTATATATTCTGATAGTGGCACCTGCTGGCCGGTTTTGGTAGTGTATCCTAATTGTATTTATGTATTTATTTCGATTCCTCTTTGAGGAGACACAAAAATGAAGAGAGAAGTTGTTTTTGGAAGAAGAAAAAAGTAAGATTTTTTGTAAGACATAAAAAAAATGAAAACCAACAAAAAAGGAAGAGGTACATTTTTGTTGTTGTTTTTTGAAAGACTCAAGAAGGCACTAATTAGGGATATGCCGTTATCAAATTCTCATGTTGCGATTAATTGCTAATGCTTTTATCACGGTATACGGTATTATCACAATATTAAAATTTAGTTAAAAAAAGTGCTGTCATAATACATTATAACAGGTTTCATAACTTTTCTTATTACAAAAATAACTGAACATTTAAATGCAATAAAGCAATACAGAAAAATGTATAAAGTTAAAGTTTCACACAGATTAAAGTGCAAAAGAACTATAAAGACCAATAGCTATCATTTTACAATAAGACCTCATTAGTTAACCTTAGTTAATGCATTAACATTCACAATCAGCAATAGCTACATTTGCTACAGAAGCTATTAATCTTTGTTTAAAAAAATACAAGTCTTAGTTCATGTTAGCTCATTAAATAACACAGTTGCAACTCTCGATTTTAACAACCTGTTATTAAATATTGTAATTACCTCATATTAATGAATGTTCAGAATTTTTCATTGGCAGTTTATGTTAACTAATGAATTAACTAATGTTAACTAATGAAGCCCTAATGTGAAGTGTGACCGAACAATAAAGAATCAAAACACTTTCAGACAATATCTAGGGCATGTTGTAGTCCAGATTAAAATGTAAAAAAAGTTTGAAAATAAATAGCCTATTTCTGTTATTAAGTCTAAATATTTAAGTATTTGGCGCTGTGATGAACATCAGAGCAAATACACAAATCTGAATGGCTGTTTAAATCATTTAAACACGATTCAGAAACAGAAAGTAGTGCAGCTGCTTTGTTTACAGTTTTTTCCGGGGTAAAGGCGCATTTAAATGAATTTTATTATTATTATTATTATTATTACTGCAGTTTAGCCCCATATGCTGTCAGAGAGTGAAAGTGCGCGTTCATCCAGAGCGTCTCTCGCGCGCTCCGCAGTGCGCTTCTCGTCCGCGCTTGTTTACATCAGAGTGCGCACGCGTCTTTCACGCAGCATGCAGCGGTGTTGTGCATTCTGACCAGTTGCTGGGAACGCGAATATCTTCACACGCATTCGTGAACTTCTGAATAATTTGTAATATATGTACTTATGCGGTATTAGAATAGTAGCCGCCCACGATAACAATATCGTGCATATTCATTACCGTGATATATCGCATTACCGAATACCGGCACAAGTCTAGCACTAATACACCATTTTTTCCACCTTGATTCAACAACCTTTCTTTCTTGTTTTTAGATCAGACTATTATCATATATTTACCTATTTTTGGCTTCTATTAACAAGACTTATTTATAAACATTCACAAATAAACATGTTTCTTAGTAAAGCAGTTTACTGTTGATTGGGTTCAACTTAAAACCAGAATATTCCTGTAACTATGATCTTACTGTTGTAAATATAGTGTAAAAGAGACTATCCTATTTTTTTGGGTTGGTGTACCATATTTATCAGAATCAGAAAGAGCTTTATTGCAAGCATGCTTAAACACAAGGCATTTGAACAGAAGTGTCCAGTGCACAGACAGTGACAAGACACACATAGCAAAATAAAATGAGTATACATAAAATAGCTATATGAAGCCCTCCTTGGCTCACAAGGTAAGACATTTGTCAAGAGGGTGTTAAATGTAACCCCTCCCACAGTAAAGGCTCATTTCTCTACAGTTACAAGATCAACATGTATCAGCAGATCTTCACTATAGTGTCAGAGTTATGTTTCTATTTGGAAATCGAAATTCACTACTGCTTACCTTTAAATCTGAAAACAGAAATCTATAAATATGATTCACAGAAAAAGAAAATGTCGAATTAACCATAAATGGTTCTCTCTGTGGTTATGAATCCGCCAAAATCTACACAGATCTCCTCCACGATCTCTCAGTCTCTTTAAGACGATTAGCACGCATGTGACATGAACTCCAAACTACACACACAGCTGTGATAGTTTTACACTGTTTTAATCAAATCAACACGTGCGATGATTCATGGATTTCGAAAAACATTACAAGGAACTGTGACACAAGCCAACCACTGAACTTGAGACAAAATAAACACGATTATATTCTTCAGAATTATGGCAGTAATCTCAAACTTTTTGGTCGCCCCCCCCCCCCCCCCAGACCTCTACATTTGAAAGAAATTGGTCCCTACTCCCCATGAACACCTTCAGGACTTACCAAATAATTTCACTAAACACTTAGGAAAACTTTATGTTTTTTTTCTTTAATTTAAAAAACCTGCAGGGAAAAACATCTGCGTCTCTTGAAACATTTGCAATAATTGCATAGACAGAATAACTGTTACTCACTCTGTTATTTAATTATATGTGATTTGTGTGTGTGTGGTGTGTGTTCATGCTGTCCGTAAGGCATAGTAACCCCACCGGCTTCCTCCTCACCAAGACATTAAAACTCTGATGGATCCTGGGACATGCGATGGCGTTGCGTTGCTCCGCCAACAAGTAAAGTAGAACCATTATAACAGTGACGCTCTCTGATACTGGATGCGGATGCAGGCGCGCACGCCAAACAAATCCTGACATAACTGATGCTCGTTCTCGATATAACGTAACGTACTGACACAAAGCTCAAATGATTTGCAACAGTAGCAACAGTAGCAACTGTAACAACTGTAGCAACTGTAACAACTGTAGCAACCGTAACAACCGTAACAACCGTAACAACCGTAACAACCGTAACAACCGTAACAACCGTAACAACCGTAACAACCGTAACAACCGTAACAACCGTAACAACCGTAACAACCGTAACAACCGTAACAACCGTAACAACCGTAACAACCGTAACAACCGTAACAACCGTAACAACCGTAACAACCGTAACAACCGTAACAACCGTAACAACCGTAACAACCGTAACAACCGTAACAACCGTAACAACCGTAACAACCGTAACAACCGTAACAACCGTAACAACCGTAACAACCGTAACAACCGTAACAACCGTAGCAACCGTAACAACTGTAGCAACTGTAACAACCGTAGCAACTGTAACAACCGTAACAACCGTAGCAACTGTAACACTGTAACAACGTAGCACCATAAACAACGTAGCAACTGTAACAACCTAGCAAACTGTAGCAACTGTAGCACGTCGACAACTGTAAACAACTTAGCAACCGTAGCAACTGTAACAAGTAACAAACCGTCGCAAAACACGGTAAAACTGTTAGCAAACTGTATCAACTGTAACAACAGTAACAACCTTTTGTAGCCACGTAACAAACGATAACAACTGTAACAAACTGTAACAACCGTAGAACTGTAACAACTGTGACAACCGTAGCAATCGTAACAACCCGTAAAAACTGTAACAAACCTGTAGCAAAAAGTCAGCAACTGTAATACAACCGTACACAATCTGTAACAACCGTAACAACCGTTAGCCACTGTAACAACCGTAGCAACTTTAAAAACCGTAGGCAACTGTACACAACTGTAGCACCGCTAAACAAACTGTCGAACTGTAACAACCGTACAACACCGTAGCAACCGTAACAATCATAGCAAAAAGTAGCCAACTGATAACACGTAGCAAACTGTAGCCAAACCATAGCAAAACCGTAACAACCCGTGAAAAAACCGTTCGCAACTGTAGCAACTGTAGCAACTGTAGCAACTGTAGCAACTGTAGCAACTGTAGCAACTGTAGCAACTGTAGCAACTGTAGCAACTGTAGCAACTGTAGCAACTGTAGCAACTGTAGCAACCGTAACAACTGTAACAACCGCAACAACCGTAGCAACTGTAATAACCGTAGCAACTGTAGCAACCGTAGCAACCGTAACAACCGTAACAACCGTAACAACCGTAACAACCGTAACAACCGTAACAACCGTAACAACCGTAACAACCGTAACAACCGTAACAACCGTAACAACCGTAACAACCGTAACAACCGTAACAACCGTAACAACCGTAGCAACCGTAACAACCGTAACAACCGTAACAACCGTAACAACCGTAGCAACTGTAGCAACCGTAACAACCGTAACAACCGTAACAACCGTAACAACCGTAACAACCGTAACAACCGTAACAACCGTAACAACCGTAACAACCGTAACAACCGTAACAACCGTAACAACCGTAACAACCGTAACAACCGTAACAACCGTAACAACCGTAACAACCGTAACAACCGTAACAACCGTAACAACCGTAACAACCGTAACAACCGTAACAACCGTAACAACCGTAACAACCGTAACAACCGTAACAACCGTAACAACCGTAACAACCGTAACAACCGTAACAACCGTAACAACCGTAACAACCGTAACAACTTGTAGCAACCTTAGCAACTGTGTAACAACCGTAGAACTGTAACAAACCGGTAGCAACGTAACGCAACTGTTGAAACCGTAGCAACGTAACAACCGTAACAACGTAGCAACTGTAACAACGTAGCAACTTTACAGCACCGTGAGCTCTCGCAATGTAAAAAACCGGTAGCAAACGTAAAAACTTTAGCACCGAACAACGTAACAAACCCGCAGCAACTGTACCAAACTACAACCGAGCACCGTACCAACCATAAGCAACCGTAAACAACCGTACCACAACTGTAGCACTGTAGCACGGTGCAACCCTAGCAACGTAAAACCGTCGCACCTGTAAAACAACCGTCAGCACCGTATTCGCTCAACTATAAAACCCCGTAACACCGTACCCCAACCCTAAGCAACTGTAGCAACCGATAGCTAGCCCGTAACACACACTGTACCACCGTAGAGCAACCGTAACAACTGTAGCAACTGTAACAACCAGAAGCCACTGTAGCCCGTAGCACACCGAAACAAACCGTAGCAACCAGATGCCAGACGTAATAACCGAAAGACAACCGTAGACAACTGTAACAAACCGTTGAGCAACCGTAGCACCTGTAACCCACCGTAGCAACTTTAGCAACTCGTGCAAACCGTAAGAACCGTAACAACATGTAGCAACTGTCGCAACGCGTAACCAACTGTAGCAACATGTAAACAACCGTAGCAACTGTAGGCAACCGTACACAACCGATAAAAGAAACTGTAGCAAACTGTAGCAAACCGCAACATACGGTTGCACCCTGTAGCAACGTAACAACTCGGAAAAAACCGTAGGAACTGTAGGCAACAAGTATACAACCCGTAAGATTGAAGGTAGAACTGTGCAACCGAGTTAACATTCTGATAGTGCCAACCGATACCCAGACAGCTAGCAACTGTAGCAACTGTAACAACTGTAGCAACTGTAGCAACTGTAGCAACTGTAGCAACCGTAGCAACTGTAGCAACTGTAGCAACTGTAGCAACTGTAGCAACTGTAGCAACTGTAGCAACTGTAGCAACCGTAACAACTGTAACAACTGTAACAACCGTAGCAACTGTAACAACAATCCCAAATTAGGGTCAACTTTTGGGTTAAAAATATAATTGAAAAAAATGTAACCTAGCTTGGTTAGTCCATATTTTTACCAAAGTTGGATTGAAACAACCCTGCATTTTTAAAGTGTATAAATCACTTAAGAAAATGAACCATGGTTTTATTAACCAGTTTTTTTCCTTAAAATTAGTTTTACTACAAAGTTTTACTATTAACTGCTGCTTTATTATTAACATATTTTTTTGGATAGTTTATAGGCTACTTGTCTAGATCAACTCTGAAAAACGAAAAGATAGATTATAGCCAGATTTTTTTTGTTTATGTAAGTGAAATTTAGCTAGCAGGAAATACAAATCAAGTTATATTTCCCCATATTTTCTTTTGAGTCAAATAATCAAAAGAAAACATATTTTAAACTGAAAGAAATGTCACTTTTGAAATTGGATGAATATTGAACTGTACCTTTAACCTTTAAATAATGCTAATCACAACAAGAAGTGAAGTGTCCGTCAAATAAATACTATAGGTACCATTAATCCATGCATTTAAACAACTAAACAATAATAATGTTTTTGTAGCAGCTGAGTCGGCGCTCCATCTCTCCAATCATTCTACGTGCCTCATGAATATTATATCAGTTTCTAGACGCGAAGTCAGAGCGACCTGATTAATATTCATGCAGCATCTTGCGCTCGGCGCTCTGATTGGTCAGTGTGAGCGCACACAGAGGCAGCGGCGCGGGGCGCATGCGCAGAAAGACGCGGTGCGGAGCGCACAGGAGCGGTCTCAGATTGCGGGCGTCTGGGCTTTAAAAGCGGGCGTCACCTCGCGGCTCCGCATCAGCAAGTTCTGCATGGCGTACCAATTACTGGCAAGGAAACAGCGGAGCAGTCTGTTGGGTGCGTGCCAGTACTCACACACATTATTGATTATTCCGATTGATCTGATGCATCTTCGGTGATGCAACTTTATATAACCGATGCTTGCATTGAGTTTGTTATGCACAGGATGCGCGTAACGAGAGCGTGACTTGACACTTCTCGCTGTCACATCAATGCCATGCAGGAATATGTGTGTTTATGTGCAATAATGTGCGAGATGCTGCTGCTGCATGGAGCATGTGTTGCAGACTGTGTGTTTAAGTTCAGATGTGCGCCGTTCATCGCACAGAATGCTTTGGGCCGATCAGAAGCGATCCGTCATGATCAGGAGGACAAACAACTTCTGTGCATCCTCATGGCATGCTGTATTTTCATCCAGTTTGGCAAAATATTGACTTTTATTTTAAATACTTAAATATTTGTGCTGTTAAGCCTTGTATTTTATGGCATTTTTATAGTTTGCGTATTGCATATAGGATTATAATCAAAGAGTTGTATACATTAGTGTATTTTACTATATTATTATGCATTATTGAGTCTTGCTTTTTTTCTAGTAGGCTATATCTAATTTCAAATTATTGCAGTACTATACTAAAGTTGTTAAGCTTTGCATGTTTGCTGTTATATCTGATTTCAACTCTTATTGAATATTGGATTATAATCATAAATTCCATAAATTTTTCTTTTGTCTTTTTCAATGCAATACTGTACTATACTAGTCTTGCTATTTTATTGCTTATAGGATTATAATCAAATTTAGCATAAATTATTTTCCAATTGTTTTATCTTATATAGTGAACTTACAGAGTCTTGCATTTTTCTTGGTATATCCCATTTTAAATCTTATTGCATAAATGATTAAAATACAAATACACAATTACTGCAGTGCTATACTACTCTAAAATTAAGTCTTGCATTTTTTGCTTTTATATTTTATTTTAGATTTGATTGCAT
Source organism: Sinocyclocheilus anophthalmus (assembly GCA_018155175.1). Classification (NCBI taxonomy): domain Eukaryota; kingdom Metazoa; phylum Chordata; class Actinopteri; order Cypriniformes; family Cyprinidae; genus Sinocyclocheilus; species Sinocyclocheilus anophthalmus. Next base: position 128,021 of record JADLZN010003439.1, read on the forward strand.
ATGGATTATAACTAGTTTTTGCAGGAATAATTTTCCAAAAGTATTTTACAATGCAATATTGCACTATACTAAACTGTTATAAACTTGCATTTTTGCATTTTATTTCAAATTTGATTGTATATAGGATTATAATCAAACAGTTGGATAAATTATCTAATAGTCTTTTACTATATTATGCAATACTAGAGTTACTTTAGTTACACTATAGTTAATGAGTCGTGCATTTTTGCTGGTATATCCTATTTCAGATTTCAGAGTATTTGACTGTATAGTGCACTTTACTATACTGTCTTGCAGTTTTGCTGTTCAATTTTATTGCATATAGGAATATAAACTATTTGTTTTGTGCAGTTTTACAGACCAGTCCCAGTAAGATGTGTAAAAGTGTAAAAACAAGTTAAAACGGCTTAATCCTTATGACTTTCTGTAAATATGCATTTAATATCCAGTTGCCTTCTTGAATAACTATATCTATTATCTAAGTAAATCTGAGTTATTAAAGAACACAATAACAAGGGTTGCGATCAGTCAAAACACCATTTGGCTGATGCACAGAAAAACAGTCACGCATGTGGAGACTGACACACACATCATGTGAGTGGTGTGTGTGTGTGTGTGTTTGTGTGCGTGTGCATGTGTGTTGCATGCGGGCTGTTGTGCTGAATAATGCTGTATAATCACACTGATCTTCAGTGGAAATCTGCAGTAAACACATTTTCCAACCTAGTCCGTCACAGCTGTTGTGTGTGTGTGTGTGTGTGTGTGTGGACTGAACCCGTTTGTCGGAGTTTAACGTGAGACGCTTTGCTGACTGTGCAGTTCGTGTAAAGGTGATGGGTTCTAAGAGTCACAAACTCACAGTGAAACATGATTGATTAACAGGGCAAATGATATTATTCATTCTCATTCTCAGGTATGTTTCATACAAAGTCTCCAAATTATCGCACGGCAACAGACAACATGTAGCTGTAAATGTCTTTATCTTTAAATAAATGCTTTATGGCTCAAGTTCCAGTCAGCAGCTTTATAAAACAGAATTAGTGCACACTCACCACTCAGACACACACTCACTCTCACCACAACGCAGCTTCACTCACTCTCACAACGCACTCCCTCACACCACACCACACACATTCTCTCTCACACACACACACACACACACACACACACACACACACACACACACACACACACACACGCTCACCCACTCACACACACACACACACACAATTATACACACACACACAAACACACACACCACACACACACACACATGCACACACAAACACACACACACACACTCTCTCTCTCTCACTCACTCACTCACACACTCACTCACACACTCACTCTCTCTCACACACACACACACACTCACTCACTCACTCACTCACTCACACACTCACTCTCTCACACACACACACACACACTCTCACACACTCCAGCACTCACACACTCACTCACTCACTCCACACACACACACACTCACTCACTCACGTCACTTCCTTACCTTCGCTCACACCCACTCTCACACACTCACACACACACAAATCACGATAGAAGTCAGCAGTGTTGGGGAAAGTAACTTTTAAAAATAATGCATTACAATGTTGTTACTCCCTAAAAAAAGCAACTAATTCTGTTACTTTATGTATACTTTTTATGGAAATTAAAGCATTACGTTACTTTTGCATTACTGTTTCTCATGTGGCCTGGCTTGTTTGTTTATTGTATGTAAAAAAATATGTTTTAAGATGTTTATCATTATCTAAAGTCATCTTTGCTTATCTGTATGGTTGAACTGGATCATGAAATGTCAGCAGCAAAGACACTGGTTAATAAAATGGCATTAAATACATGGGAAACAAAGTAACTGGTGTTACTCATTTGAAAAAGTAACTTGTCATGTTACCTGTAATGCATTACCTTCAACTCTGGAAGTCAATATAAACAACTTTAGTGATCATTAAAAGTACAAAAGCAGATGATAGAATCCATGTGGATGGCAGGTGAGAAATGTTTGAGACATAATTGAGATCTCTAATGAAACTAGAGAAAATCTAGGGAGAAACACAGGAGAAGAGTAAAAATCTGAATTAGTTGCCGTCTAGGAGAAATGAATGAGATATCAACAAGATCTCACATTTAGGATATTCTTTAATATGAGAAAATACTAAGATGGGATTATATTTGAGTGTGTTTTCCTTTGGCAAATATCTAAACATCCTTTCCCAGCTCTGTTTTCAGTGACAGGAATTAATGAAGCTAATTAGTCAGAACTGGTGGTGAAAAGGTCAGAATCAGAATCTATAACAATGAGCCCAGAAACATGAATTATAAATTTACCATCGTTCTCTCTCTCTCTCCGCAGACGATTAATCGTTTGCGATGATGTCACTGCAGAAGCCTCCCCTCAGACGCAGCGTATCGGCCGTGGAATCGACCAATCACAGCGGGCCTATATTGACTCCGCCCACCTCGCTCAACTTACGCTCCTCCCACAACCAGCAGCTGAGCTGCGACACCATAAAGGAGGGCGTGGTCGCCGTTTCCAAGGAAACGCAAAGCTCGAAGAGTCGGCAGAAATATGCGCTGACCAATATCCAAAAAGCGATGGGTTTGAGCCAAAACCCCGCCCCTTTGAATCAAAGCCACGCCTCCTCTGATCGAAAACCTGCCCACCCCACGAAATCCGCCTCCTCTTCATCCCTCTACTGCTCCTCGCTCTCCTTTTCCACCTCCAATCCCAAACTGGCCAAAAACGGCACCAACCTGCAGCTCAAAGAGGAGCAGCTGGACCTCAACAAGAACGACAGGAACCTGGTGAGGAGCAGCTGGGATTATCTGGAGGGGAAGGACAACCAGAAGAACCCCACCATCAGGAGGAGGACCAAGAGCTTTCTAGAGTACCATCGAGAAGAGGAGGTGCCGAGCAGCCCGGATAAAGACACGCAGCCCGAAGAGAAACACCTCCTGCCCAAACTAGAGGCGCAGACGTGGGCTAAAGAGAACCACGTGGAGGTGCACCTCACCCTCCCCCAGAACCACCTGCTCCTGCTGGCCAGCGAGGAAGAGGAGGAGGAGGAGGAGAGTCCTGGAGAGACGCTGGAGGTACACGAACACTCGCTGCGGCCCAATAACGAGCGCATCGGCCGCGTCAGAGACGGGTGTCTGCAGAGGAGTCCGTTACGCCTGAAGCTGAGAGGAGACGAGCCGGAGGAGTCGCCCGAACGCCCGGCGAGGCCCGAGAAACAGGAGGAGGAGGAGGACTCCAGCTGGACCACGCTGTCACAGGAGAGCCCGTCTGTGGAGACGCCTCAGGAGACAGGTGACCAACAGACAGATGCGCTCTCCTGCTCAGCAAGGCTGCGTTTATCTGATCAAACACACTGTAAAAATTCTGAAATATTATTAGAATTTAAAATAGCAGTCTCCTATGAGAATATATCGTAAAATGTAATTTATTCCTGTGATGCAAAGCTGAATTTTCAGCATCGTTGCTCTAGTCTTGAAATTTTAAACATATCCAAAATATAAATAATTCTATAGTTTTTAAATTAATACTGTTTAAATTAGAAACATTTTGCCTTTGATCATTCAGAAATCAGTCTAATATGCTGATTTATTATCAATGTTGTAAACAGTTGTGCTGCACAATATTTTTATTGAAACCGTGATACATTTTATTTTTCAGGATTAACAGATGAATGAAAGTTCAAAAGAACAGCATTTCTTTGCAATAGAACCTTTTTGTAACATTATAAATGTCTTTAGATGACACTTTTAAAAAAGTTCTTTTCACAAGCAAAATCTTTCCGACCCTGACTTTTGAGCAGTAAGTGTTTCTGTCTGAAGGTTATGTTTCTCTCTCCCGTGTAGCAGTCATACAGCAGTTGTTAATGACGACAGACAGTTTCTGGAAGTTTGTGTGTGTGTGGTGTGTGGTGTGTGTTGTGTTTTGGAAGAGCCTCCCAGTTTCAGGACGTGTCCCGCAGGAGTATTTTGGGCGTGTTTCAAAGCCGGTTCCACTCCTCGAATCAGCCTGTGGCTGGGCGAACGCCCCGCCTCTGCCAGGAGGCGGAGCCATGGCTGAGGGGCTGGTCTTCCATGCCCTGCACTAAAGCAAAGACTGAGTCAGATTCAGCTGCATAATCATAATTGTGGTGTTCCTGTTGGAGACGTACACTTAGCGCAGGAAATCTTGAATTACAAATTTGATTTTTTTGAAGTGTAACGAAGTATAAACCGCAAGTTCTTCCCGATTTGACGTATATTAGTGAAAACAGCTTCTCGAACGTGAAGAATGCTTTTGCCCATCAGCATTGATTGAATCGTTGTTGTTTCCTAAAACTAAAAGGCATTAAAAAAAAAAAACAGTTTTTATTACGTGAAAAAAAAAAAACATAAATGAACTCAAAATGAGGTAAAATATACTCGATCTATATAACAATCAAAAAATTTAACTTAACTAAAATCATATTTTTGTTACTTGGGATAACATACACCCAACTAAATGAAATATTAAAACAAAACTGAGCTTTCAACATTTCTCAATTTGATTGAGTTTAAATTGGTATACTAAATAACTCTATATATCTATAAAAAACATGGTATTAAAAAAATTACTAACACCTGAACTAAAATTAAAATGATAACAAATTAAATTAATACAAGTTTTTGAGTGAATTTTTTTGACTAAATGCCTGAAATAAAGTCTAAGATATTGCATGTTTTTTTTTCTACAACATAAAGTATGAAAAAAAACTATTGACAGTTTAAATTAAAACAAAATCCAAATTATTACTAAAAAAAATTATTTGTTTTTTTTTTTTTTTTTGGTTTAGATGAATGAAGTCTGTGTTTCACACAAGCCCACGATGTTCATGTTTTATTTCTATTCTGCAACATAAAATATTTCAGTAATTTTTTGAAGCCTTATCTTGACTTGAAAAGCTAACAAGTGTCTTCATGGGACTACAGAGGTTGTCATTAATCATCATCACTACTCACTAGCTGTGTTTATACGAGTGCTCTGGCAAACTATTCTAACTTAACCTTTCCAACTGCTAGATTGAAAGTGTTTGAAAGAGTCGTCTGGAGTTTAGTGATGACAGTGCTGACTAAAACCTTACTGTCGAATAAACGCTCTTTGTTCTCCATTGACAAACAGCGATCGGCACAGTATCAAACAGATGCGTGTGAGCCTCATCTACTCACACAAAGCACAAATAACACTAGGTATAATCACCGAATGACAAATAACTTCAATCAGCAACAATATAAACAGATGCAGCGAACAGTGAAACATAAGCATAGTTAGGCTAATCTGCATAATTTATTCATGTCGCTGGTATATCGAGTACCGTATTATTATCATCCACACTTCCTCAAAAGTGCTCACATTTTCAGAAATGCCAACAAAAACAACAAAAAAAAAAAAAATTAAATGGGCACAGAAACTATTATTTACAGCTATTTACGAAGCTCTCTCACCACACATCATGCTCTCACGCAGTGAAAAATCCATCGCGCAGCAAAGAGAAAACTGACAACGTGCCGGCAGTCAAGACAGAGCAGGTTACTTCTGTATGAAACAAAGTTTCAGCAAATGTTTCCTTTTTTAAAGAAATTCAAACAGTAAATAGTGTTGTGTGGCTCTTTAATGTGTCGTGACATCGCTGTAGCTCCTCGTGAACCGATCATCTCTTCCTCTTTACTAGTTATTATAGCACGAAATAAACATGAACGAACATCAGAAGGTATCTTGTTTCAACCGCAGAAAGATGTCAAGAAACACTTTTAAAAAAACATGCAATGTATCAACTAAAGTGTTGCACAATTCAAAAAATTAAATGATGAAAAAAATGCTTCTAAATGGCTTACGGTCATTAGAAATAGTGAAGCCTCATTAAACAAATAGCTGGTGAGCTTCGCAACACTGACACTGTTATTGAGCTGAACTGAATCAACGCTGATTATTGTCTTCTTCTGAATTTTGCAACACTGTTTTTATCCCAAACACACAAAATATGTTCCAAAAAACGTTTCGCTAATGTTATGAAAATGTTGTTTCTGAATGTTCTCAAAACGTTGAAAACGCACAGTTTTTAAAGCTATTTTTATATAAACGTTAAGGGAACATTCCATTTGATCATGTATCATTTCAGTGTTAGATTTGAACGCTGTCTGAACATTCTGAAACGGGTGGCAACATTTAAAAAACGTTAAACGAACGTCCAGAAAACGTTCCATGAATAATGAATGAATAACGTTTTTCTGCTAATGTTCTGAGAACTTTAATAATGAATTTGTTAATGTTGAATGAACATTGTATTAACGTTACTGGAAGATCTGTTCATAACTTTGAGATAACCTTGCCAGAACGTTCTGAAATCATTTCCTATTAGCTGGGAATCTGTATTTTATAAGGCACTATAGAAGGAAATGTGACCCGTGCTGGCAAAATGAGTTGGAATGAGCAAATTTTCAAAAATTTGCTTTTTATTTTTCACATTCTCCTTTAAAATACCTTCAAAATGATATGACTTGTTGGATTAATAATTACTATATTATTAATCACAATATAGCTATTTTTTATTTGATCTTTCTTATTAAAAATCAGAAGAAAGATGCAAATTAACAGTAGTTTAATCAAGAGCAGCGAGTGATTCCGTCTTTTCTTTTAATGCTATTTCACGATTAACATTGAGACGGATTTATATTAAGACCTAATTGTAGTGCATGGATCGCATATAACATAATATTTTATTGTGTGACCCTCATCAAGACATATTTCACTGGTTTGGACTCATCCAGAATTCGATATGAATATTCATAAAGCTGGAATGCTGCGCTTTGCAACAATAGACCTACAACTTGAGAAGCAGCAGCAGACGTCCAGAAGTGAGCAGAGAAAAAGTACTCCTCTCAGAAAACGTACAAGTAAAGATGTTTAATCACTATTTGGAGCATTGGGATCGCTAGAAGACGGCTTAATAAACTCATTTTTGTGAAAACCTCAAATTCAACCAAAACTGACATTTGTGACCCTGGACCACAAATCCAGTCTTATTAATGTTATTGCAACTTCATCTGAAAGCTGAATAAATAATCTTTCCATTGATGTATGGTTTGTTAGGATAGGACAAGGATATTTGGCCGAGATACAACTATTAGACAATCTGGAATCTGAGGGTGCACAAAAAAATCAAAATATTGAGAAAATAATCTTTAAAGTTGTTCAAATGAAGTTCTTAGCAATGCATATTACTAAGCACACTTTACGTTGGGGGGGGGGGGGGGGGGGGGATAATGTCCAGTAGGAAATTTACTAAATATCTTCATGGAACATGATCTTTACTTAATATCTTAATGTGACTTGACTTGTGTCTAATGTGTGTACGTGTGCTGCGTGTGTGTGTGTGTGTAGCGGCCCAGCAGTATCGTGTCGGACAGCTCTGTCGAACCCGTTCCTTCATCAGCAGCCTCTTCACCCTCCTCTTCCTCACTGTGCTATGAGGCGATGGGCCGCGCCGCCGGGTTCCTCAACAACAACTACCTGGTAAACACTGAAAATAAACACAGTGACGACTAACACAGCGCTTTATCCAGGCTTCATCCAGTTATTCTAATGAACAGTGCACAAACTCTCCGTACAGGACCTGACGGAGACATGCGAGTCCCGCGAGCGACGGCGCGAGCGAGAGCGACAGGAGGAGCGTGAGAGAGAGCGACAGATGAGCCGAGTGAGTTTGGGAGCTCACGGCGGCCCGTACAGCTTCATCAACCACAGGTGAACACAAACACACCTGAGTGTCGTATTCATCGTTCAGAGACTGTACAGAAGCTTCACACTGAACGCTTTCCTCTGCAGAGCTCAAGTCCCATCAGCCCCTGCAGACTCCGTCATCCCCATCAACGACCCGGAGACGCAGGTACACCTGCGTATCGAGCACTTCATTAGTTACTAACCACTCTGTGGCTCATAGAAGTGTGTTTTTAGTTTTTTACTATAATTACCGAATATTAACAATACAATTTTGCAACAAGTAAAATGACACAATGAAACAATGACAAGGGATAACATGAAATCTTATAATATAATAATTAAATAATATATAATTATTATTATTTATTAAAGAAAACAGTAAGATTTTGTTCCCCTATCTGCCCCAAAAATCGTTGTTCGTAGTAATTTCAACCAATTGGTCCAATATAAGATATCTAATATCAAATAATATCTATATCATAATCTGTACAAAAGAAAAAAATCCTACATAATTATAAAAAAGTAATTAACCAATATAACATCTATACATACATAAATATTATAATATTTTTGTTATTATTAATAATTTCTAAAGGTTAAAAAAAATAACTAGTTTTTCCCTGTCTACCGCAAAAGATTTTGCCTCTAATTCTAAAGGAACTTGGATGTTTTAATGGCTTTTTTCCTCTTTAATTGAAGAAGGCCATCAGCAAATATTTGAGGGAAAATGTAAGTTTTGAAGCTGTTCGTCTGGATATATTGGTATCAAATCTTCCCAACAATCACAAAATTATAACAGCGTTGTTCAAGAAGATGTAATCTGTATTACATAACAGAAACACAACCATTTCTTCTTTGATTTCAGTTAAATTATTGAAAGAGGTAAAACATAAGTAATGAGATCTCATTCCAGAATGAGACTGAATTAGTACATGTGCTGATTTATTTCCAAAAGCACAAAAAGAACAGTTTTGGATGAATTTCCATGAATTTAGCTGAGAAAACATAGCGAGGGTAACAATTGTGACGGATTTTACTACGAATCTCTTGTTTGGTGTTACCAAATGATTATATCCCGGCCAGATATTATGGAAAGACATTGAAGAATAAATCTGTGGCCTTAAACCCACAGCTTTGTAGTAAAAACTCATGTATAAGTTACTCTGCATTCAGATTGAACAACAGTGACATCGAGTGGCGCCTTCTGGAACTGCAGCCGCGAGATAAATGAGGATCTGGCTGCCCTCTGCTTGCTCATTGTGTGGTGAGAGAGTGTGTGTGTGTGTGTGTGTGTGTGTGTGTGTGTGTGAGATGGAGAGACTGCAGCAGAACGCAGAGCACATGTAACAGCAGCAGTGTGACGCAGTGCATTTGTGGGAACAGAAGAATGACATCATCTTTAAGTTAATAACAAACGCTAAGGTCTAATATATTGTATTGAAGAATGTACTGCAACAGTATCTGTTAAAAAATAAATCAAAAATTCGATTTAGAGGGATTAATACCAAAGAAACATACATTATATGAAATTAATCCTTTTATAAAGTTAATATTTAATCATTGATTTTATAAACAATTGAATGACCAGATTGTTTATATGATAAGATTGCCATGCATAACTATAACTCGTGATACTTACATACATCTCAGCTTTAAATGTACTAAAACAATTTGCATGAAAGTACTTTAATGGACCTAAAAAAAATAAAAAAAAATTCCCTGGAAAAAATATTACAATTTTTAATAAAATCTGTTTGAATGATTGTATCAGCAGGTTATTATGTCAGCTAAAATTAAAACTAAAACCATTAAAAAAAAATACATTTTTGTTCCTTGAAATTAAATGTTAACTGAAAGTAAAAATAAATAAATAGAATAAATAAATACTTAAATAACATAAATAAATAATAAATAAATAATATAATAATATATATCTATATATATATATATATATATATACAATAAAAAAAATTTTTATTTTAGCTTGTTTCCCAAGGCAAATTTTTTCATTTTTATTTAGTTTTAACCTAATATATTAAAATAATAAAACGGAAATAAAAACAATAAGAAAATAGACAAATAAAAACTTAATACAAATGGCAAAAAACCGAACCACAAATTACTAAAACGTAGCTAAATTCAACAACAATCTTAATGTCAAGTGCATTAACACAAAAACTATAATAGTATCGTGGTGCTACTAAAAATAACACTGGTTATAATTTTTAAATTTTAATTAAAAAAAAATATATTGTTAATTATTTGTATACAATATTGTTTATTAGAGCTATTTCAGAATAAATGGATTACAGAATAAACCATGTTTTGCCACATTCAAATAAATACTTTAAAATGCATGCTAATATCACTAATTAAACCGTACATGTTCCGTGGTGCTATTGCTCAGCCTCTTATGTGTCGCAATCAGTGGATATGCATGCATATAAACAGCCTTTTAATTAACAGAGTAGAATAATCACGGCTGATTGTAATACATGCAAACGTAAAAGAAAACCAAACTGGACGCGAGAACATGTTACTTCTTGTCCAGCTGATTAATGAAAACAAGGATATAATCAAAGCAAAATCTGCAGTTGGGATAACCTCCAAAACCAAAGGTGATCGCTTTATAAAAGCACATCATCGTCAGATGTTTCAGAAACAGATTGCTGGCAATAACAGCTGTTTTAGGATAGTTTGTGGTTTGGTCTTATAGTGAGCCTTTCTCAGATTTAGGAGCCCCTCTTAGCCTGCAGATGCGCTGGTGTGTTGCAGGTGTTTGCGGTGTGTTATCTGGGCTGGCTGGAGGTGCGAGACGCAGATGTGAGGTCTGCGAGGAGCGGCGCGGTGTTGAGCGACTGCATCCAGCAGCTGCAGCAGTGCAGAGAGACGCAGAGGCCGAGGGTGAGACGCAGACGCAGACAGACAGCTGTCGGATCTCATGCACAAGCTCACTTCTCTCTCGTCTCGCTCTCAGACTCAAGCCATGCTGCTGGTGCTGCAGGACATCACCCTGACCCTCCTCGACCCGGCTGACCACACCCTCCTGCACTCTCAGCCAATCAGCTGCATCCGCGTCTGGGGAGGGGGGCGGGGCTTCAGCAGGTCAGTGACTACATTAATCTCATTCGTCCCCTGCAGCACAAAAGCAGTGTTCAGAGGATAGTCGCTGGGTATATTTGTATCAATAGCCAACAATACACTGTATGGGTCAAAATTATACATTTTTCTTTTATGCCAAACATCATTAGTATATTAAGTAAAGATCACTGTTCCATGAAGATATTTTGTAAATGTCCTACCGTAAATATATCAAAACTTAATTTTTAATTAGTAATAGCATCGCTAAGAACTTAATTTGGACAACTTTAAAGATGATTTTCTCAATATTTAGATTTTTTTGATTCTCAGATTCCTCAGATTCCAGATTTTCAAATAGTTGTATCTCAGCCAAATATTGTCCGATCCTAACAAACCACACATCAATGGAAAGCTTATTTATTCAGCTTTCAGATGACGTATCAATTAAAATTGACCCTTATGACTGGGTTAACGTCATCGCCTCGTAAATCCTTCGAACGTTTTTCATATATGTGACCCTGGAGCACAAATCCAGTCATAAGGGTCAATTTTTCGATTCCATTTACCCAATATTCCATTTTCGAAACCAAAAATTGTTCATACAGCTGTGACAATATTTACACAACTATCAATACTTTGTCAGGTGACCCTTAGCCTTAATGACAGCGTATAGTCTCCTGAGCATGCTGTCACCAAACCTCAACTTCTCTCCTCAAAAGTCTCTCTCTCTCTACCGTTAAGTAACTTGTGCATTGTTTTACTTACTTCTTTTTGACACATCCGACCGAACTACAAACTTTCCAGTGATGTCTGTGAGAAAGGGATATTCACTCGACCAGCTCGCGCATCTGCGCCGCCGCGCACTCAATCCACTCAGCGTGCTTTGCTCATCAGCTCGCGCACACCAGCTATACAGGCGTTAATATTGAATGTTTAACATTATATTCATTGCATACATATACTTGGTAGACATCTTTAATCTCTAATAACCACTCTGCTGTCTGTTGTTCTTTGTTTGAATATGGCACTTATCACATGCTTTGTGGTATCGGTGTTTGGTATCGCGGCATTTTAACGAGTACGAGTACAGGAGACCAGTATCGGTATCGGTACCTCCGGTGCACTCCCTATTAT
>JADLZN010003439.1:145000-282832 GCA_018155175.1 Sinocyclocheilus anophthalmus
GGGCTGGGGGGGGTTGTTGTGGGTGTGGGTGGGTCGTGTGAGGGTACTATTGAGGATGTTGGTGGTGGCTAGTGTGTTAGGGGTGGGTTTGGGCAGTTGCTAGGGTATTGCTAGTATGACATAATGGTTGCTAGGGTGTTGCTGTGGTGTTCTATGTGGTTCCTAGGGTGTCGTTTGTGTTTTGGGTGGTTGCTAGGGTGTTCTGTAAGGTTTTTAGAATGTTGCCAGGTTGCTGAGTTGTTGTGGAAGGTCTGCACAATTTGGGGAATCTAATTCTGTTTTTTTCTGATAAAATTGTGATTGTGATTCAAAATGTGATTTAAAAATAAAAATGTCCTCAAAATGTGATGGGGTGCTTGTTAGGGTGTTTTGGGTGGTTCCTATTTTGTTGCTAGGGCACTGAGTGATCTTCAGATCTGATTTGGCTGCATTATCAGCACTAGTGAGGACTGACTGAACTAACAGCACTCTCATTGGTTTAAAACAGGAGCATAGAGACAGCTCAGTAAATGAGTGTAATGTTCTCGTTATAAACAGCTCACATTCATTAGTGTTTGACAGTGTGAGTTTATAAAGTATAATGTAGTTCATCATCATCACTATCCTCACAGAGTCCCTTCAGTTGTGAAAGTACCTTTCGCCCATTAGAGTGTATCAGAAACCTTTAATTTCTGTGTGTGTGTGTGTGTGTGTGTGTGTCCAGACAGACAGAATGGGTTCATCGCTGGGGCTCTGAGACTTCTGAGAAACACACTCATGTGATTATTGTGTCAGCTGAAGTCTCTTCATGTGCAGGTAGCGAGCGCAGACAGACGAGAGCGTGAGTGTGTCAGTGTGTTGTGTAGTTTATAGTGAATTCAGTTTTCAGACACATGAAAGCCACATTCAGACTGCAGTTTCTGACTGAGAGTGAAGAGTGTAAACTCATGAACTCGTGAAAAAAACGGAATTTTTTCCAATATATTTCGTTTAACCTAATGTACCAACCACAGCACCCTTGCAACAGTATAGTAACCACCCAAACCATCCTAGCAACACCATAGCAACACCCTGAAAACAACCACAACACCCTAGCACAATCACAGAGACACTCCCTTCATGCCAAACAGGTGGAAAACACCTGGAAACAACTCCAAACACCATAGCAACTCCCTAGAAACTGTCCACAGTAGACTAGATCACAGAGACACCTCCTTCATGCTAAACAGGAGGGAAACACATAGCAACCACATAGAACACCCTAGCAACACCCTAGCAACTCCCCAGCAACTGCCCACAGTAGACCAGATCACAGAGACACTCCCTTCATGCCAAAGAGGAGGAAAACACCCGGAAATGACCCCAAACATCCTAGCAACCACCAAAAACCCCATAGCAACTCCCTAGCAACTGTCCACAGTAGACAAGAATCACCGACAGCATCCTTCATGTCCAAAACAGCATCCGGGTGTTCATTTTTAACAAGCAAATTTGGTTTTATTTAGTTTTAGTCATAGTCTTTTGACAAAAATGCCATTTAGTTTTAATCATATTTTAGTCATTTGAATTGTTTTTAGTTTTAGTCTAGTTTTAGTCGACTAAATATCATAAGATTTTAGTTGACTAAGTCTACAGTAAATATAGTCGGCAAAAATCGAATGGGTTTAGTTACAGTGTAATACATTTATTAAGTATTTCTCTAAAATTTCCAAGCTCATTACATAGGATTGATATTAATGTTTTAACATGATAGACACATTTAGATTTAACTGCGGTGACACACAACATGCCTTTATGTTCAAATTAAATAAAACCACTTCTCATAAAGAAGAACATGGAATTTTTTTATGAAATACCAATGGTTATATAGGCTAATTATGCATTCTTTATAGCAACCTGTTTTCCATATTCGTCATTCTTTCAAGCATACATATTTATTTCTATAAATAAATTTTTATTAATCTTTAGGGCTACTAAAGTTTTTCCATCAAGAGCAGTGCGTGATTTTCTGTCTTTTTGTTGTTGCTTGATTAATATCAATGACTCGGGACAATAGCAACTAAATTATGCTGCTGTCCCTTTAAAACCAAATGCACAGCTGCAATGGATGCAATGTACTGATGCACGTTCTCCCTACTGTTTATGTTCACTTAAGACGTAATCAACTGTGTTTATGTGAATACTCGTCAAAACGGACAATTCGACATCATTTTGTGTGTAATTCTATGATCATGCGTCGCGAAAGAGTGCTCGCGCGCTGTGAGAGGCGCTTTCTGTGTGTATGCTTCAATGTCTGCGCTCAGAAAACCGGACCGAAATTAGTTCTCTCTTGCGTCGTCAGATTTATCCATACGTCTGCTCTTCTCTTACTCCCACATATTGACATTTTTGAACGTTTTAAGCGACGTGCAGCAAGTGTATGCTAGCTTATGTCCCGCCGGCTCATATGTACGCATCTAACCTCCGAACCACGCAGCAGATTCCTTCTGAATGAATCTCTTCCCAAATCGTCCCTCCCTAACATTTTCATCTCGTTTTTATTGACGAAAATGTCAATAGATTTTCGTCATAGTTTTTGTCATTCAAAAATAGTTTTAGTTCGTTATCGTCTCGTTGTCGTGTCCATTAAAAACTATTGTTGATACAAACCCGAAAATTATGACAAAAATTATTCGTCAACGAAATTAACACTGCTTAGCAGCCACATAGAACACCCTAGCAACCACCCAAAACACATTCTATTTAACTCCCTAGCAACTGTCCACATTAGACCAGATCACAGCGACACCTCCTTCATATGATGCCAAACCAGAAGAAAACACCTAGCAACCACATAGAACACCCTAGCAACCACCCAAAACACCATAGCAACTCCCTAGCAACCCCTGCAGCAAACCAGAAGATCACAAAGACACCCCCTTCATACCAAACAAGAGGAAAACACCTGGAAACAACCCCAAACACTCTAGCAACACCCTACCAACCACCCAAAACACCCTAGCAACGCCATAAAGACTGTGAAATAGCTGTTTGCTGGCGTCTCTGCTGTGCTCTGAATTCACGAGTGGACCTGACACGGCCACTAAACCCTTAACCTTTACATTCTCACCCGCACATGTGGAGATTCCTCGCTGACCTCTTCTCTCAGCGCTTTGTCTTATGTCATGGTTTGCCTGCTGTGCCGTCTTCATTAGCCTCCTGTCTCTGTTCCATTTCGTGTGGCGTAACGCTCTTCATGTCTGAACACCGTATTTAGTTTCATCTGTGATCGTTTGATAATCTGTGTGAGGTTCCTGGGATTAAAGTATTCACCTAGGCTTTTCCAAATAAAACTGAACCTATTGAGCTAAAATAGTTACTTGGAGCCCCCGTGAGATATTAAAGTTATGTTTTAAAAATTTTTACCACACTCTGGTTAATGGTCCCTATGACATGCAGTCAAAAACCTGGGGTTTTATTCAAAATGTCATAATTTTTTTTATTAATATTTTTTTTATAGGGTTTTTTTACAGTCTATGTTTTTATTTAAATTAATACATGCGATTTAATTGCTTTTTAATTTTTTCTTTACATTTATTTGTATTTCATATCTACGAATTAACTGCTTATTTAGGTGTTTTGTTTTGATTGGTTTTTACATATATTTTAAGATTACATCTTTATTATATAATTGCTTTTTAGTAATTGTTTAGAATTTTTTTATTTTAAATGCATTTTATTTGGACATTTTTTATGATTTCATAGCTTTTTTAATAGTTTTTTTATTTATTTTTTTTACATTTTTTACCTTTATTTTAATTTTAAGCATATTGATGTTTTTTTAGTGTCTTGTTTTTAATGTTTTTTTAACCTTTAATTTGACTCTTATGATTTGATTAATTTTTTGCAAGTTTTAAAAAAAAATGTTTTTTAATTTAAATATTATAATTTGCTTTTTTTGCATACTCAAATTATGAAAACCTGTGCGAAAACTCAAGATTTTCGTAAACGTTGTGAAGTGTAACACTAAACAAAAGTGAAAATTAAATGACTCAGATCCTCATCCACTGCCTGAGTTAGTCAAATTTAGTTAAACTGTTGACATTTATATCTACTTACCTGAATAATAATCTGGTTAATTATTGCAGACATCTGAAGGAAACTCTAGCGCCCCCTTGAGTCCTGTGACAGTAATGCACTTTAATGTCTGTTTCTCTTGTTTTAAACCTGATTCTTGCTTTACAAACTCAAACACAAAGTGTCTCTCGTTCTGTTTCAGGGATTTTGTGTATGTGGCCCGTGACGAGAACACGCGTGTGTTGAAATGCCACGTGTTTCAATGTGACAGTCCCGCGGAAAGCGTCGCCAGCAGCCTGCAGCAGATCTGCTCGAAGGTGAGGAGCGAGAATCGAGAAACAATCCACACGCATTCACATTCACAGCAAACAAACACAAACGCTTTCATTCTGACAAATCGAATCACTGGTCGCATATTTATTATCAGGCTCATGAATATTTATGAGGATAGAGCCTCAGCAACCAATCATCTCTCCGGTTTCATCTGAAGCCCTTTCTGTGGCTCTGTGGAAAGATAAATGTGTCTTCTTGGGGAAATATGTGTGTTTACAGTATTTCTTTGCCGTTGTGTGTGTGTTAGTATGCGGCGTCCATCCTCGCGTAAAGTTGCCTGCTCAGCTCGTCCCTCCTCAGACTTTGATTAACATTGAGCTGAGATTTATTGGCTCCAGATTAACGACCTGCAGAGAGACTGACAGGAGGAACGCAGGCTGTTTTCCTCAGTTGTGTTCTTTGTTTTCTCAGATTATGGCTGATCGCAGGAGCGTCGGTCCGGTCGCTGGCTCCTCGTCTCAGATCAGCTCTGATGTTCCTCTGAGAGGTAAGAGCTTCACACTGACCTTCAGTCACATGACCAATCGAATCTCAGCGCTTTAATGATTGTGAGTGACTTTAGCGCAGCGGTTCACAACCGTTTTGAGGCCTATTTCAAGGCCATCCATGTTTTGCTGTAATGCAAAATTTGGTTTGAAATGTATTCCTATCATAATTAAAATCCATAATCCCAGATTTATTTTTCTAACGTTTGCATTAGAGCATATGTTTGCTCATTTCCAAGTGTATACATAAAGTAATTAAGTAAAATAATTTAATTCCAGAATTCCAGAAGTTTAACTGAATGTTCGTCAAGGTTAACACTTTTTATTTTCAATGAATTTACATGACTTTTCTTGTCATCTGTGATTACAGATTTTTTCATAAATATCAATTTTCTTTGTGGAACTGATACATTACAGCATAAAAGCTGATTTAGAATTGTATTTATAAAATAATTAAATAAAACAATTAAATTCCATAATTCTAAAAGTTTAGTTTGTTTGTTCAGGGTTTCAGATTTTTATTTTTATTTCTAATCTTGTGTGATTGCAGGGTTCTCTTTTGTTTTGTTTTGTTTTTATAAATAGCATTTTTTAAATATATATATATTTTAGTCATAGATAGCAATTCTACCTGCTAAACTATTTTAGAGCCTGACATGCAAAAACATTTATATTCATTATATCGTTTTTCCCCTGTATATACCAAAAGTAGAACTGGATGATCTACAGGGTTTACACGTTTTTTTTTTTTCCAATGAATTTAATTGACTTTTCTTGTCTTTAGGACAAAGCCATTTCACCCAATAAATATTGTAGAGCATTTTATATCCATTATAAAGATTCCCATGATTTTTAAGACTATTAATTTCCATTTCTAGGAATCACACGTTTAAAATTGCCTCATATATCCAGGTTTTCTCCAGAACAGTGAAAACCCTGGTTCTTAAATAAAAAGGACAGTTTGTGAGGAAACAAATTAAAATAAGGAATACGTATTGAATCCCAATCAGTGATCTCAAATGGGATTTTTTTGCACCCTAACGGTTCATTAGTTTCAATGACACTGTATTTTTGATTAAAGAAGAACTTAGTGTATCTATAGCTCTGATTTCATGACCTAAATGCTTGTATTTCATAAACTATGCTGTGGTCCACAGAGATGCATTGTTTTGTTGTAACATCCTGTCGCAGCTTAAACACATGAATATAAATAGACCTACGAGCTGTTTTTCCTCAGGTTTTGATGTGAATATATATGTTGTGTGTGTTTGGAGGGTTGTAAAAGAAGGGATTTCACGCTCCAGCAGTACAAGTCCATAAATAAAGCATTGGGCCGTGCTGACCTCAGCAAACGCTCGCGCTTTATTGCATAAAGTCTGTAAATTCCTGCAATGATCAGTGAGATAATGAAAGCTGCAGTTCTGACCCATTAAAATGCAATTAAATCGCCCGTGTTACAGATCAGAGAATCCCCGCCGCTGCTGCATTTACATCCGTCTCATCTCGATCACAGTTTACAGCAGCTTCAAACGCGGCTCACAGTGCAGGGTTTCTGGGCTCCTGAGGGACGCATTGCTCGGTTTTCATCATGCCAGAGTTTCCCGCTCTATACGAATGCATTTAGAGCGTTGATTCCCTCGCCGGCACTCGGATCGATGAGTGAAATCTTCTGCGTGATGTTTCTCATCTGTGTGTTTCCTCAGTAGAGTTTCCAACACCAAAGACTGACCTACAACACAGTTTCCACGTGCTTTACCTGGGAATGACGTCAGTACTGCGACCTATAGGTAAAACACACACACACACAAACTCGTGAACTTTGAACAAAACCAGGGCGTCCGTACTAAACGAACGCATGACACTATTTTTGGGCCTGACACTGCGATAGACATCAACTGAAACTGATTCAAAAATGAGCTGAATAACAACCCTGTCTTCTGTAGAGCTGCTTTACAGCTGAAATTGAACTAGTTTCATAAATGATTAATTTTGAACACATGTATGTCCTGTTTTATTCAGTGTGTCCTTGCATAATCATACAGAAATAAGGAACTAAAGATTTAGTAAATACAGATAACCTCATTGGTAAAACTTTCAGAGACTAAAACATGAAATGTAAAAATTACCTTACAACTTTTTTATTGTCATTTCTATTGTTTATGGGTGAATATTTGGACCCACATAATCTTGTTAAAAATGTACTACACACACACACACACGTTTGTTTCTGTGAATTGTGGGGACTTTCCATAGACTTCTTTTACTTTTATACTGACCAAACTATATTTTCTATCCCCTAACCCAGGGGTAGGCAAGTTCGGTCCTAGAGAGCCCTAGAGTTCAGCTTCAACCCTGAAAAAAAAACTCACCTGCCTATAGCCTTAGTAATCCTGAAGACATTGATTAGCTTGTTCAGGTGTGTCTGATTAAGGTTGGAGCTGAACTCTGTCAGGACTGCGGCTCTCTAGGACCGAACTTGCCTACCCCTGCCCTAACCCAACATTAACCCTAAACCTACCCCTTACAGAAAACCTGTTTGCATTCTTACACTTTCAGATAAACATAATTTACTATTTTATTTATTTTCCCTGTGCAAATACACACTAAGTATTGATATTATCTGTTACTATTTGTATTTCATGTAAGTAGTTCTGCTATTTGTACTTCCCCTGCCTCTTTATTGTCTGATTCTGTTTCTCACAATTCTTTTCAGAGCTGCAACAGTCTAGTAATTCAGATCCAAAACACTAACAACCAAAAACAACCTTTGACAGATTTTTCTTTAGATGATTCTGAAGACGAATCTTAATTTCGAGTGAACCTTGAGTCACAAGTATTTCATATTTTAGTGTTTGACAAATTACAGTAACGGTTTTCTGTGTTCTACCTGACTTTAGTGTTTTTTAAGAGTGTTGATTTTTGGCAAATTGCATGAAAGCCAATGGTAGTTGATATATTCCAACACAGAACTTGTAAGAAAATTTGTACAGCCTTTCCAAATGCATCGGTGTGTTGAAAATTTAAATGCACATTCATAATCCAGAATGAAAAATATTCACCAAATTTCAAGATGAAATAAATAGTTTAACCAGTATTTCGAGCAGTTTGAAAACAGAGTGTTGGTCAGATTGAGCCCAACACAAAAGTCCTAACAATATGTGTACAGCCTTTCCAAAACACATCTGTGTGTTGAAACTTTGCATGCACATTCACGACCCTAAATGAGAAATAATCACAACATTTCAAGAAGTAAATAGTTTAACCAGTATTTCAAGCTGTTTGAATATCGAGTATGGGTCAAATTGAACCCAACACAAAAGTCTTAGCAAAATTGGATAGCCTTTCCAAAACACATCTGTGCGTCGAAACTTTGCATGCACATTCATGACCCTAAATGAGAAATACTCACCAAATTTCAAGAAGAAATAAATTGTTTAACAATTATTTCGAGCAGTTTGAAAACAGAGTGTTGGTCAGATTGAGCCCAACACAAAAGTCCTAACAATATGTGTACAGCCTTTCCAAAACACATCTGTGTGTCAAAACTTTGCATGCACATTCATGACCCTAAATGAGAAATACTCACCAAATTTTAAAAAGAAATAATTAAACAAGTATTTCAAACTTTTTGAATATCGAGTGTGGGTCAGATTGACCCCAACACAATGGGAGAAAGCATGATGTTATTGGCTTTACAACATGCACTTTTGAGACGAGTCTTGTGCACGTCTTGTACTGAATGTCTGCATTGAGTATATCCAAATTAGTCAAGTTACATTTATTTATTTATATATATATTTTTTTACAATACACATTGTTTCAAAGCAGCTTGACAGAAAGTAAATCAGTCACTCCTGAGCTTCATCTCTGTTTGGATGCTGACAGTCAGACTGATCACTAGGTTTTGGAGACAAACTGATTTCTACACCATTAGATATTATAAATATCCTGTGTAACTGTAAGGAACTATAATGCTGTTTCAGGAATGGACATGATAAATGGAGCGATAGACAGTCTGATGTCCGCCGCAGGGAAAGAGGACTGGACCCCCGTCCTGCTCAATGTCGCTGACGCCACAATTACTGTCATCAAAGAAAAGGTGACGCTTACTTTACATTTTTGTGACAATTTCTACTTTTTATGCATTATTTTTCTGCCTTAAAACAGTTTGTGCATCAGACCACATAGATGAACATTTACAAACCAATCCTTGGTTTTTGTTTGACTGATCATGAAATGTCATCTAGAGACAAAAAATTTAAATAAATTTAATTTTGAATGGATACGGATTTAGACACTTCTTACATTTACATACTTAACAAATAAACACATTTATCAAATAATTCATGCAAGTTCCAAAACTTTTTGCATTAACTTGAGAAACTTTGCATTCATTCTCTTTAGTGGCTCCGCAAAATACAGGCATGTACAAATACAAACATTTAGTGAGCGAACAGAAATTTTCTCAAAGGAATGCAAAATTTTAGTGAGTGAATGAAAACATTTTAAATACTTTACATTTACGTTCTTAAATACTAACACATTTACCATATTCATCTAAGTGCTTTAAAAAAAAAAAAACATGAGATTGGAGTAAAATAATTACTTGTTTTTTGTGAACAAACGCAAGGTTTCTTAAGCGTTTCTCGAAAACATTTTGTGAGCTAACACAAAGTTTGAGAGTGAATGCAAAATGTTTGAAAGTGAATGCAAAAGCTGTGTGACCTTAACGTTTCTTAAAGAAATGGAAAACTTTTGTGAGCCAACACAAAGTTTCTGGATTGAGCGTGTTGTGGGCTAATAAGTTGAAGGCAAATACAAACTTGAAGGCGATTGCAAACTTTCAAGAGCAAAAGCAACAATTTACTGAGTATTTACGGAAGGTACTTTTTTTATAAAAAAAAGCAACAACAACATAAGCTTTTCTGTATTTTATGGAGCCCATAAAGGGAAATACAATGCAATTTTGGGGTGTGACTCATGAGAACTGATATAAAATAATTTAGGTTCATTCACTTATTTGGCAAACCCTTAATGAATAATTCACCTGTATAATTTGAGTTTAAAATATCAAAATGACACAAAACCTTGCCCACATGGACACCAGGACAATCCGAGGACAAATTCACCGCACAGAAATCAACACTGTGCGACTCCTGCTCTTCTCTTTCTGCTTGGACCCTGATAAAACATTCATCAGCCTGTGAAAGTAATTCAGAGCTGGTGACATGAGACAGACAGGTTTATTACCGTCATTTCTCTTCTGTTCGGACAGGAAGAAGAGGAGGAAGTCATAGTGGAGTGCCGCGTGCGCTTTCTGTCCTTCATGGGCGTGGGACGTGATGTCCATACGTTTGCGTTCATCATGGACACAGGAAACCAGCACTTCCAGTGTCACGTGTTCTGGTGCGAACCCAACGCGGGAAGCGTGTCGGAGGCCGTGCAGTCGGCCTGTGTGGTGAGTGACACAAATACATGTCACACGGAAATCACATGCTTCTCATTTAACCCTCTAGCCATCAAATTTTTATATTTGGACATTTTAAAAATCTTCATCGGGATGAGATGACACTTGGTGACTTTTGTCACATTAGCTGTGTGAACACGCAAAAAAAAATCATGGACATGATTCAGATACGTTAAAGGGTCAAAAAAAAAAAATTTGGTCACACTTGACTTCTTCGCGGTCAAAAATGACAGACATAGGAAATGAATGGGAAATACGAAAACATTTTCATTTCTGTTCTGAAGTTTTATTAACATTTATTGAATTACAGTGAATACAATATTAATTACAAAATGTTTGTATATAGTGTTTTGAATTATCACTATCCATTCTTTATTTTGTTAGATTTTTTAATTATCATATACTGAGTAACAAAAATGCTTTCTATGTGTTCCCTTTCTAACAAGATTTTAATGTTAGACTGTAATCATAACGTAAAACATTATACTTATTTTTGGTTAGATATCTAAACCTTGAAAAAAAGTAATCTTTTAGAAATGTCTAGATATATATCTAAATGCAAAAACTAAAAAATGAAGAAATTATGTCTAAAAAACAACGGGAATCCAAAAGCCTCTGTATATGTCTATACAGGGTGCTAATAAAAGAGGTTATGCAACATTACAGTTTTTATTTTTTAATGTCTCCAGATGGCCCAATTCTCACTTAAAAAATGTATTTTAAATGCCTTCACTCTATTCTAATGTGAAATATTGCATTTATTAAAAAATAGTAAACAAAGAAAGAAAAACAATGTATTAATTCTAATGGAGAAAATAGCTCATTAAAATTTGATAAATATTGCATATCATAAAATTCCCTCAAAATCATAAATAATAATCAAAAAATAATATTGAACATAAATATATTACATTACAAAAAGTTACATTTCAAGACATTTCACACTTTTGACCGCGAAGGAGGCAAGTTTGAATCCTAAACGAAGAGGGCCAGAGGGTTAAGGAATATTACAGGTTAAATACCAATTTAAACGAGGTAAGGTGAAACGTTTAGAGAAGAAACACTTCTTCACACAAAATCGTGACCGAACACAAATTTAACAAGCAAGCCTGAAGTTTCTCGTGTAGACGCAAAACTGATCTAGAGTCTTCTTATATTTGTATTTTTAAGTTAAATATAAATTTAACACATATACCAAATCATTCATGCAAGTGTTTTGAAAACAAAAAATATGAGCTTCAGTTTCTTGAGGGACCACAAAAGTTGAGAACACAAACAAACATTTCTCAAGGCAATGAATGCAAAAGTTTCTTGAGCTAATGCAAACATTGGATGCAAACAAATTCCAGTTTTCTTGTGTGAACAAACATTGAGTAAAACGTTTCTTGAGAGAAAGCATGTAGTCACCTAACGGAAGTTGAGCGCGACAGACATTTTGTGAGCTTACAAAAGTTTTGTGCAAACACTAAGTGTTGTGAGTTTTTGAGCAAATGCAAACATTAGGCTAGCTTACAAATGTTTTGTGAGTGAACGTAAAGTTTGAGGCAGTGCACTTGTATCGAGAGCAAATGCATAGGTTTGGAGACCGAACACAATTTATTTACAAACGTTTTGTGTGCAAACAAGGTTTCTTGAGTAAACGCAAACTTTGTGTGAGTTTTTAAAAGTTCTAACAGTTTATGGGTAACAATTTCTTAAGCAAAAGCAAACATTTTTAATTAACAAGTTTTGTGAGCGAAAGCTAATTTTTTGAGACTGAATGCAAAGGAGACATTATGTGAGCTAACAAAACATTTTTGTGAAGGAATGCAACATTTCATAAGAATACACAGTTTCAAATTTCTCAAAGGGAACATTTTGAAAGTTGACATTTTCTTCAAAGATTTTTGAGGAAATAAGTTTGAGAGCTACATTTTCTCAAGTGAACGCAAACGTTTTTACAGTTTGAACTAACAGTTTCTTGAGGGAATGCAAACATCGTGTGAGCTAACAGTTTTTGGCAAACGCAAACATTTTGAGTTAACAAAAGTTTCGTGAGCAAACACAAACTTTCTTGAGGGAATGCAAAGGTTTCTCGTGAGAAGTCTCAGTTTTGAGAATGAATGCAAAGTTTAAAAGAAACGCAAAAGTTTTGTGAGCAAACAGTTTCTCGAGGGAATGCAAACGTTCGTAAACATACACAAAGTTTCTAGTTTTAAAGTTTCTCAAGGGAACATTTTGTGACTTGACAGGTTTTGTGTGCAAACGCAAAAGTTCTTGAGGAAAGTTTCTCAAGGGAACATAAGTTTTGCAAATTAACAGTTTCTTGAGGGGACGCAAAATGTTTGCTAGCAAATGCAAAGTTTGAGTAAATGCAAACATTGTGTGAGTTAACAGTCTTTGGCTAATGCAAAAGGTAAATCAACAAACATTTTAAGAGTTAGCAAAAAGTTTTGTTAGTGAGTGGAAACATTTCTTGAGGGAACGCAAACGTTTGAGATCAAATGCAGTTTTACAAACTAGCAGTTTCTTGAGGGAACGCAATTTTTGCAATTGAATGCAAAAGCATTGAAAGAATTTCTTAACTCTCAAAATGTTTGCATTCGCTTAATTAGCCAAAAACTGTTAGCCAAAAGCTTTGTGTTCCCTCAAGCTTGCAAAACTTTTGTTTACGCACAAACGTTTTGTGTACCCCCTCGAAACATTTGCTCTCAAAACTTTTGTTCCGTTAACAATTGAACTCACAAAATATCTCCTTAAACTTTGCATTGTCACAAAACATTCACAAATCACTCAAGAAACTGTTCGTTCACAACTTTTTAGTTCAATCACAATTATTCTGTGTCCTCTAAGAAACGTTGTTTGCTTTATTTCCATTTGGAGTGACCGCATGCCACAGATTCTGTACATAAAGTGTTAAGTTGTACTAAAGTGTATCATTCTGCAGTTGTTTAAGGGTTAAATCTGTGTTTTTTCTCTAGCTGCGGTATCAGAAGTGTCTGGGGAAGTCCGACTCCTTGACTCCGCCCCCTACCGACTCCGTCACCCGCCGCGTAACGTCCAGCGTCAAGCGCGGCGTCCAATCAATTATAGACACTCTGAAAAAGAAGCCCGCCCCCGAGGTTCCCCACCAATGACGGAGCAGAACAGCTGTGACGGACAGCAGGTGTATGTGTGTGTATTTACTGATGCAAACGAGAAGAGTAACAGGCCAACATAACAAAAAAAAGACGAGCGAGATGAATGAGATGTCGTCGGCGCGTAACTGCGCTGAATGAAGCATGCGTCTGCCTTACACTAACACATTCTCACTCAAGTATTTCGAGGGCGTCAGTGTTCATGTGGCACTAATCCAGTCACGTTCAGATCAATGTAAGTCTTCACACGCGTGACCTGGATTCAGTGCATCTCATTTCAAACCACCCGCTCATTCACACACTCGGGAAATTGGATCCTTTGAAAATTGTTCTCTTTCCCCAAGAAATTTAGAGTGAATTTTCCGCTGTTGGAAAGTGTGTGAAATGTCACAGACTCGCGGCCTGCCTGATCTATCATCTTTCATCATGATGTTCAGTGGGAATATTGTAATACATCAGAGTCTGTCTGTAACATCTGCTCAGTCTGATACTGTAATGAAGAGCGGAACGGGGATTTTCTGATCACACACACACACACACACACAACAGCCTGAAAGATCCCTGAGCAAGTACGCAAACACAGTCGTGGATGCTTGGCAAATGTGTGCTGATTCTATACAAACTCAAATGATCCTGTGGTTGTTTGAAAGTATATATATATATATATTATATATATATATATTATATATATAATATATATATATATATATAAAAAACTTCCGTCAGATGTATAAATGACATTAACCAGATGTTTTTGTTCAGCGGTACAGCTTAAAGATGCCAAAAGTACGCGATCTGTTTTCTTAAACGTTTATAGACCCTGTAAACAAAAGGATTAAAAAAAAAAAAGGTTGTTTTGTTTAAAATCATATTGCTATTCAGGCTTATGGCTTGTCTTGGATATTAGTGACAATATGCAGGAAAAAAAAAAAAAAAAAAAACAGCCGTTTTATTCAGAGACTCAAAATGAGCAAAAATATGAATCTGCTGCAGATGCTGATATTTCTATGATGAAATTCTGATGCTTGTGATGCCAATATCAATGAGATCTTTATAACAGTATAGCAGATACTGACATAAAATGCTATAAATATCAGTCATCTCTCTATATCTCCAGTAATAATAAGATGAGATTGAAATGATCCAAACACATAATGCAGTGATTGAGAGCTGAAGAAATAAAGGCTCCTCAGAAGATGTGAGATGTTCTGGAGGCTTGTGAAGATCATTCCTCCGCTGAGGAACAGTGAAAGTAAAGCTTCTGGAAACAAACGCTCCTCAAAAGATCCTGAGGATCAGGTTTGAGACTCTAAAACATGATTGATGGAGAATAAAGTAAAGCTGAGCTGCTTCAGTCCAGAAAGTGTTCATCTGGAGATATTACTGACGTTATGCTGACGCTTACTTGATCAAAATCAGTCAAGATTTGACACGAGAAGCTCGAGCTGAAGCTGGACGTTTGTACAAATTACACTAAAAGAGCTTTTACTGGATAAAAAACCATCGAACATTGTAAAATGTGGTCGAAATACATTGATTTAATGCTAAACGTTATTAAAAAAAGGTTAACAAATTACATAATTAGCATTGAAATTTTACTTGATGATAAAACCGCTTCACAATATTAAATGTTGATTTAACCTTGATCATTCCCATTGAATAGCTGGTTGGATCCACTTCAGAAAACCCTCTTATTTTGGTGCCCTTTTGGTGTGTAACAGCCGCTTCATAATTGCATCAATTTTTAAATGGTAAAACAAAGTCTCTTGCTTTTTTTCATTAAGAAATCCCACCTTGTGAAAGTAACCTTAAAAAAGCAACACCATCTAAAAACCATTTCTCCACCGTGAGTCCTTGAGAAACCGTAGAGGACGACGATTTACACTAACGCCCGCCGTAACACCCTTTTGTAGCAGTGCTGAAGATGCAAAACCTACTTGCATTGCATTATGGACAGTGGAGCACAGTGATGCATGAACAGAGCTTGCTTAGCTAAGAGATTTTGCGTACTTGCGTAGAGGAATAGCTACATGAGGAATCCCTGCTAAAGTAGAAGTGTCAGATATCAAACAAACACAGGAATGCTATTTCTCACAGAATGGTGTTTTAAACCAGATCGACCACTAAAGACACTCATTTTTACACCATATTAATGTATCATGTTGTGGAAATAAATGACACCAAAACAAACATGTCTCTCCATGTTTTATTTGCATGTAAACTCGCGTGGCATTGCAAAATATGCATGTTTTGATGGCAGTGTTAGTTTAGTAACAATGGGTCAGTTATCTGGCATTAAAAAGTCGTACATTTTAAAAAAGCGAGTGAAATGCGGACTAATGCGTGTCAGAGCCACGGCCGCAGATGATTCAGTCTGAACGGCGTTTGGCTTCGAGGCAGAGCTGGTGTTGAGTTACGCCACTGCAGGTTTGTGTGGGCGGGGCTTGGTCGGGCAGGAAGGGCGTGGCTCCACCTCTGAGGAAGTAGACCGTCGCTTGACAACAGAACAGGAGGAAATGTGACGGTTGCCGGCCGAAGCACTTCCTGTCGGCCTTTGGGCGGAGCGGGAGGCGGGGAGGAGTGATGATCATTGGTGGAAACCGCAGCCGAGGCCAAACGAGTCAAACTTTTACTGTACGAACTGGAGAAAGGGGCGGGGCTGGGGGCGGAGCCTGTCCTGGAGAAACCGCTCCGAGAGGGACGTTGAGAACTAGATGGTTTATCTGTGGAGATACAGAAGTAAACAGGACGTTTGGTGAGTTTTCCTCAGTAGTTTACTCTGGAAATAACGTTGGGATTACACCGTGTCCTAACTACACGCGACACCGCCATACGCGACAAAAGATATCTTTTCCATGTTAAATCTGAGGTTTTGTGCAAACCAGCCGCAAAGGCCACACGCAAAATTTCTATTTTAGAAACGGTTTCTCTTTCCGCGACGTCGCGACTGGAGCTCAAGCATACAAACTATACGACAGACGATAATTCTCAGGTGTCCATGTGCTTTAATCAAAGCTAAACGTGTCTAATGCGAGTTTGGATATCATTTTGCGTGACCTGATAGCCGTACTGAAAGCAACAACAGATAGTTTACCTCAGATCTTGAAAATAAAGTAAAGCAAAGATATACATTTAAAAGTGTGAACTCGCTGCGAACCAACGAGTGCTTTCCTAAAGAGGTATCCTCATGTACAAAATTGGTAATGTTAAAAAGTTTAATATTTATATTAGATTATAAACATCCATTTCGTTGCGAGTGCAGTGAGCTTCTAGAGAGGCTCCGCCCACACACACTTCTGATTGGCTGTGATTTTTGATTGATTCTGTCGCGGCATGTCTGGTGTGGACACCCAAATTGTTTGTCGCTGGAATCTAGTGGGCTCGTTGTTTATTTAGGTACCTGTGTCCCAATTAAATCAACTAAATCTAATGTTATTGTGTGTATCGTTAAACTGAAGTAACCGTATGTGGCCCGGACTCCGGGCGACTGGACTCGTGTCGGCTCTGAGCTGCTTCCTTCATCTCAAACCGTTCAGAAATTCCGCCAAAGCCACCAAACCCGCGGGATTTGTCGCTCTAGTGGCTTGTGGGCGTGTCTTCACAGATCGTTTCTGATTGGCGGTGCTCTGTGGTACCGTCGGCCCTCGCCTTCTTCTTGATTTTCTGGAGGCCGGCTAACAGGCCTTGGCCGGCTGCGCGAGCTAGCACTTCTTGTTGTTTCTAATCACTTCTGGTTGAGGGCTGTCAGGAGCACAAAGCCAAAGAAGAACGGCTGAAGAGCAATTTTGACACACAATTGTATCTTTTCCGAGGAGGCACTTTGCTAAACGAACAGTTCCTGACAAATGGGCATAATATATTTAAACGCATTGAGAACTGAGGTGACCTTCTGTAGTGTATTTTTTAAAATATTTTGGATCTGTATTTATTACTATATTTATATCTACCACACATACTCGCACCCACACACATCACCCAGACACACACACACACCACACACCCCCACACCCACACCACACACACACACACACGGACACACCCAGACACACACACACATCGACCAGGACCTCACACACCCACCAAAAAACACACACACAGTTTTTACATTTGTGAAAAGGTGGGTACGCTCCATAGGCGTATTGGTTTTTATACTGTACAAACTGTATTTTCTATCCCCTAACCCTTACCCTACCCCTAAACCTACCCTCACAGGAGACTTTGTGCTATTTAAGATTTTCAGTACACTCCATTCTGTGTGATTTATATGTTTTGAAATGTGGGGACATGGGGTAATGTCCTGAATAGTCACCTTCTCCTTGTAATACCTTTTGTCATTATACAAATTTATGCCCTCATTTGTCACAAAAACGTGTACACACACACACTCACACACACACATTCTCTCTCTCTCTTACTCACACACACACACACACTCTCTTTCTCACACACACACTCTCTCTCTCTCTTACTCACACACACACACACATTCTCGTCTTTCTACCTCATGAACAATTTCAGCAGGACACAAATCATGAAAACAGCACCATTTGCTAATTTGTATAAATATATAAAAGGCCGAAGTTATAATAAATAATAATAATCCTATAATCAAAAGTAATAGTAAAAGTAATGCTGAAAAAGTTTGAAAATCTTAAATTTATTTTTGTTTAAATGTATCTAAAAAGATTAAAAATAATAATATAAAAGAAATAAAAAAAGAAATGGTGACTCAGTCTAAATTCTGTGGACATGCATTCTGAACTACTTCTGTACTGTACTGTACTGTATTTTGTTTTGTTTTAATTTTCAGCTACATTAAAATTTCCTCATTAAATATTAACAAAAGTGATTTTATATCAAGAGAAAGCACATTAAATGTAAGCAAAGCGTCTACTTTTAAGGTTTCAAATACGTTTTTGAATAATACAATGTCAAAATTTGGTTGAAATAAGGTTACAGTCATTCAGTGTAACAATACAAACAAACAACATGCTTATTCTGACTTACACATATTAAAATATATAAAAGAATAAGAGAGCATATTAAATTTGATTGTGTTTTAAATGAGTAAAACAATTCTTACTGACAAATGGGCAAAATCTAGGATAGTGGCACATTTTTTAAAAATTTAAAATTACAACTAATTAGTATTTGGGGTGAAAGTAATTAGTCTTTTAATATGTAATAAATTGATTTTTGTTGTAAATATGCCTGACAGGATTGTTACACTGAATGACATTTTAGTGGCTCTCTTCTGTAAATCAAGGACAAATGTATGATATTTATTTTTTGCTCGGAAAAACAAAAACAAAATTGCAATTAAATTCAATAGAAAACTTTTTTTTTAATTTTGGGAAAAACGACAACAATTTAAAGCAGTATTACACTTATTGTTTTTATGCTTAAACCCTTTTTCGTCTTTGACCCATGTACACAAAGTGAGAGTTGAGAACATGCATGAGAATAAACCCAGTCCGGCCTCTGCGTGTGATTTGTCACGTGGATCATCAGAAAATCATTAGTTCAGCATTTAAAAACAAATGTTTTACTCTCATTTGTGTGTTCGAAAGCACTTGAAATGTGGTTAAATGGAAAGGAAAATTTGTTAGAATAGAATACTTGCATACTATGTAGTGTGTATACTATATGCTACATAATTTGTAAAAATGATGGAATATGCAGCGATTTTAAATGTTTCAGACAGTTGTGTGTTACACTGCTGTCACATGCTCTCGTTATGTTGCATGTTTAATTCATTGTGTGGTGTGCAGTTATCACACCACACAATGAATTAAACATGCAACATAACAAGATCATGTGACAGCAGTGTGCACAAATCTGGCATTTCTGCATTTTTTAAAAAAAATACAGTTTTATAGAAGAATGTAATTAAATGATGAGTAAAGAAGAAAAGAAAGGGATCTGGTCATACACTGTGCATTATAGCAAGTATCTCTGTAATGAGAGGAAATGGTGATTATTTCTGATCGAGCTGTTTGTGGTTCCTAGACCATCCCTATTGATGTGTTTATTGAACACACACATATTCTGAACACTCACTCTATATAAAAACATTTGACACATGCATAAAATGTATGAAATGGTGAACCAGTCAAACTGTGGGGGGGGTGGGGGAGTATTATGTATATACAGTGGGGAGAAAAAGTATTTAGTCAGCCACCAATTGTGCAAGTTATCTCACTTAAAAAGATGAGAGAGGCCTGTTTTCATCATAGGTATACCTCAAATATTAGAGACAAAATGAGAAAAAAAATTCCATAAAATCACATTGTAGAATTTTTAAAGAATTTTTTTTTGCAAATTATGGTGGAAAATAAGTATTGGTCAATAACAAAATTTCATCTCAATACGTTGTTATATACCCTTTGTTGGCAATGACAGAGGTTAAATGTTTTCTGTAAGTCTTCACAAGGTTTCACACACTGTTGCTGGTATTTTGGCCATTCCTCCATGCAGATCTCCTCTAGTGCAGTAATGTTTTGGGGCTGTCGCTGTGCAACATGGATTTTCAACTCCCTCCAATGATTTTCTATGGGTTTGAGATCTGGAGACTGGCTAGGCCACTCCAGTACCTTGAAATGCTTCTTACGAAGCCATTCCTTCTTTGCCCGGGTGGTGTGTTTGGGATCATGGTCATGCTGAAAGACCCAGCCACGTTACATCTTCAATGCCCTTGCTGATGGAAAATCAAAAATCTAAATCTCACGATACATGGCCCCATTCAATCTTTCGTTTACACGGATCAGTCGTCATGGTCCCTTTGCAGAAAAACAGCCCCAAAAACATGATGTTTCCACCCCCATGCTTCACAGTAAGTATGGTGTTCTTTGGATGCAAAAACTCAGCATTCTTCTTCTTCCTCCAAACACGTCGAGTGGAGTTTATACCAAAAACTTTTATTTTGGTCTCCTCTGACCACATGATCTTCTCCCATGCCTCCTCTGGATCATGCAGATGGTCTTTAGCAAACTTCAGACGGGCCTGGACACGTACTGGCTTAAGCAGGGGGACACGTCTTGCACTGCAGGATTTGAGTCCCTGGCGCAGTGTGTTTCTGATGGTAGCCTTTGTTACTTTGGTTCCAGCTCTCTGCAGGTCATTCACTAGTCCCCCCGTGTGGTTCTGGGATTTTGCTCACAGTTCTTGTGATCATTTGACCCCACGGGGTGAGATCTTGCGTGGAGCCCCGGATCGAGGGAGATTATCAGTGGTCTTGTATGTCTTCCATTTTCTATAATTGCTCCCACAGTTGATTTCTTCACACCAAGCTGCTTACGTCTTGTAGATTCAGTCTTCCCAGCCTGGTGCAGGTCGACAATTTTGTTTCTGGTGTCCTTTGACAGCTCTTTGGTCTTGGTCATGGTGGAGTTTGGAGTGTGACTGTGTGAGGTTGTGGACAGGTGTCTTTTATACTGATACCGAGTTCAAACTGATGCCATTAATACAGGTAACGGGTGGAGGACAGATGAGCCTCTTAAAGAAGTTGTTACAGGTTTGTGAGAGCCAGAAATCTTGCTTGTTTTGTAGGTGACCAAATACTTATTTTACCGAGGAATTTACTAATTAATTCTTTAAAAATCCTACAATTTGATTTTCTGGATTTTTTTTTTTCTCATTTTTTCTCTCAGAGTTGAGGTATACCTATGATGAAAATTACAGGCCTCTCTCTCTTTTTAAGTGGGAGAACTGCACAATTGGTGGCTGACTAAATATTTTTTGCCCCACTGTATATATTGAACAATATTTTTATTTAGATATTAAAAATGCACAAAAACATTAGTGAAGGACCTAAAATATTTAATATATTAGATATTTTGTATAATATAAGATACATATGTAAATATTGGAAAGTTTATTTTCCGTAAGTATCTTTTAAAAAACCAATTTTTCTATATTTATTTATCTACTATTATCTTTTAACAATTTATATATTTTGATTTAAAAAAAACTACACTAAGCAAAAATAGTACTACAATATACACAGTGTTGTGAAAAAGTGTTGGCCCCCTTCCTGATTTCTATTTTTTTTGCATGTTTGTCACACTTAAAAGATTCAGATCATCAGCATTTTTTTATATTACACAAAGATAATGCAAGTAATACAAAATGCAGTTTTTAAATGATTATTTAATTTATTATGGGAAAAAAGCTGTTCAAACCTGCCTGGCCCTACGTGAAAAGTAATTGCCCCCTAAATCTAATAACTTGTTGTGCCACGCTTTGCAGCAACAATTGCAATCAAGCGTTTGTGATAACTGGTAATGATTCTTTCACATCGCTGTGGAGGAATTTTTGGCCCACTCTTCTTTGCAGAATTGTTTTAGTTCAGCCACATTGGAGGGTTTTTGAGTATGAATGGACTGTTTAAGCATCTCAAAGGGGATTTAATTCCGGACTTTGATTTGGCCACTCCAAAACTTAATTTAGTTTTTCTTGAGCCATTCAGAGTTGGACTTGCTGTTGTGTTTGGGATCATTGTCCTGCTACATAAGTGCGCTTGAGCTTGAGGTCACAACTGATGGCCGGACATTCTCCTTCAGGATTTTCTGATAGAGTGCAGAATTCATTGTTCCGTCAATTATGGCAAGTCGTCCTGTTCCTGAAGCTGCAAAGCAGCCCCAGACAATCACACTACCACCGCCATGTTTGACTGTTGGTATTATGTTCTTTTTATGAAATGCTGTGTTTGTTTTACGCCAGATGTAACGGGACACTCACCTTCCAAAAAGTTAAACTTTTGTTTCATCAGTCCACAGAATATTTGCCCCAAATTCTTGGGGATAATCAAGATATTCTTTAGCAAATGAGAGACGAGCCTTTGTGTTAATTTTGGTCAGCAATGGCTTTTGCCTTAGAACTCTCCCATGGATGCCATTTTTGACCAGTCTCTTTCTTATTGCTGAATCATGAACACTGACCATAATTGAGGCAAGTGAGGCCTGCAGTTCTTTAAATGTTGTTCTGGGTTCTTTTACGACCTCCTGGATGAGTCATCGTTGTGCTCTTGGAGTAATTTTGGACTTTCCTCAACTCTGGGAAGGTTTCACCATTGTTTTCCAAGTTTTCCTCCTTTGTGGATAATGGCTCTCCATTTGTGGTTCGCTGGAGTCCCAAAGCCTTTGAAATGGCTTTATAATCCTTTCCAGATTGATACATGTCAACTGTTTTGATTCTCCTCTGTTCTTGAATTTCTTTAGATCGCGGCATGATGTTTTGCTCTTTAAGCATGCTTCTCTTTGTCAGACAGTTTCTATTTAAGTGATTTCTTGATTCAAGAGGTCTGGCAGTAATCAGGCCTGGTTTTTGTTAGTGAAATTTAACTCAGCTTTCTAAAGTTATGTGGTTAATCACAGTTCTTTCATGGTTTAACTGGAGGGGGCAATTAATTTTTCACGTATGGCCACGTAGGTTTGGACAGCTTTTTTTCCCTTAAGTGAAGATATATATATTATAATATATATATATATATATATTTTTTTTTTTTTTACTACACTAATAAAAAAAAAAAATGTACTAAAATATATAAATATTTTAAAATATATTTATTTTGTTTTAATCTTTCCTCTGAAATATTTCGAGCCCTTTCTGGTAAATCTATATACACACATATATATATATATATACTATATATATAATATAAACAAACATATATATATATATTTGAACTATTTATATTTTGAATCTTAATAACTAGCCAAAAATGGTTATAAAATAACGAAATGTTTCTTTTGGTTTTATCTTCCTGAAATATTTTTGAGCCAGATTTCTGTATATTTTTCTCTCGTGTACGCGTATAATCATTAAAAAAAATAATATAAAGAGAGAGCGAGTCTGTGAGCTGGAACAGATACGGTTCTTTCAGGCTGGTTGTTTTTTCTAGCTGATGCTGAAAGCATGCTGGGAAGAGTTTCTCTGGGGTTCGATAGAGACGCTCTTTGTTTCTCATGGACTAATCCTGCTGTGTCTGTTGAGGAATCCTCCCTCTGCTTTCATCTGCAGCTAAAAATAACACGGCAGAGAGACGGAGAAAGAGAAGAGCTTCCTGCTGGATCAGAGTTAAACTCCAGCAAACGACGCAACGTATACGCTGAGTTAGATTACAGCGATCCGTCATATTTAGTTCTGCACTGACAGTCAGGAAAACACCATCAAGCTCCATATCCTTCCTGCCACGACTAATAAAAGCCACTAATAAAGATCATTGTGCTTCGCTTATAAAGGTCTCATAAAGGCTATTAGACGTGTGTGGGAATATAACCCTCCTCCCGTAACACGCGGCTTTACGATGCATCTGTACGGTCGCACCTGGGACTAATCAAGTCTGCAGCTGCGTTCAGACGGAAGATCGGCTCTGTTTCAGTGTGTGACCTCATGCTCAGCTGAAGGACAGTCATGATGAGCGTAATCTGGGGCCAGAGCCGCATCAGAAACACAGGACGGGCAATAAATGTGATGAGGAGGAGGAAGAGGGCAGGACATGTTGAATAATTCAGCCCTCATGTCTGCATGTGTTAGCATCAACAGGGCAAAACCTCACATCCTCACCATACAAACTCTTACAGAGAATAATTCACTGGTTGGTGTGTGTGTGTGTGTGTGTGTGTGTGTGGTGCTGAGACAGCAGTGACCCTGGAAGAAACACACACTGATCCAACATGCTTCACAGAGACCTAATTTATGAGAATTGTTGGGGTTTTTTTCCCTGAAAAATTAGAAAAGTTTAGCTTATTTTTTTCTTTTTAATGCGTTTTAAAATATACAAAAAAATTAGCTCAAATTTCAGGAAAATAACATTTAAAATGTACATATTTTCAAAATACTTTACTATGATTTAACTTCTTTGTGATTATTATTATTATTATTATTATTATAAATTTTACCTTTTTATTTTTGTAAACTCTTAACGTCCTTTGACCCCATACTTGTGTAACTACTTGAGTATTTGGTTTTGGGCCGTCATGAGGGTCGGTGAGTGTTGTTTTTGGGAATGATAATGCTGATGTTCAGTACCTCTCGTGTGAGCAGCGCTAAAAAACAGCCGTTACTACGATCTGATGCTTCCAGTCTGAAGAATCTGGCCTTCATCTCCTCTGTTTCCTCATCATCTTCAATGATAGAGTCCTGCAGGAGACTCGGAGAACTCAACCTGACACACACACACACACACACACACTTATTAGGTTATGTTATAGCTGGCACTGTGGTCAGTCAAGCAGGTTATAATAAAACAAAAGAAAAACTATATAAACATTACTTCATTTTTTTATTTCCTTCCGGTGAAATTCCAAACCAGATTGATTTTGAACCACGAGCGTTTGTCCACTCATTTGTCCTTCTCTTAAGATCATGTTACACTTTATCCAATGGTATAATATAAAAAAGTTAAATATGCTATTATAGACACAATATTGAGTGTTTTTGCTCTATTCTGCCAGTGAAAACAGTTCCAAACAGTCACAGCTTTTGCGTCTCTGATAAACACAGTTCTGAATGATTCAGTGTTAAACGAATCAGGCAAGTCAATCATCCATTTGAGAAAGAAAAGTTCCCTACTATATAGACAGCAAAAAAGGGATGTGAACCAAACAGTATGTCTAAATGTCTGAAGTGTGCATCTGATGGACACTTTATGGATTCGTGAAAGGCAGCGCAGCGATGCAACTGATTCTGGAAGATCACAACAATGACAACATGATGAATGAAGTATACCCAGATTACATTCATACTTTATAGAACACACTTCAGGCCGTAATTATTTTATTTTTTCAAAAGAAGCACTGATTCAGACGCAGCCAATCATCTGCGTCGCTCCTCAATGAATCAGCCGTTTGAAGGAAATGGTTGAGTGAATGACTCAATGACTCACTTAAGACAGTGACTTGTTTCATATTTAGAGTATAAATGATCATTTCCCAACATTCCATTATTTCTATATTCAATATATTTTATTTAAACAGTGTTATGGAATCTCTGAGATGGATTAAACCATGTATGGTAAACCTAAATTCCCGTTTCTGAACCATTTCTGCAGGGAAAACTAATTTTGCTATATTGATTTTAGCCCTTTAGAGTCTATATGCTCATTGCTTCATGAAGGAGAAGAGGTTCAAAAGTTGCCCGTATTAAGAGGGCAAATATTGGCCCTTAAATAGAAAACAAAATTTAAACAGTGTTATGGAATCTCTGAGATGGATTAAACCATGTATGTAAACCTAAATGCCGTTTCTGTACCCTTTCTGCAGGGAAAAACTAGATTTTGCTGATATTGATTTTAGCCCTATAGAGTCTTATTATTCGAATTGCATTTACTGAATACAATTTACATGAAAGGAGAAGAGGTTCAAAAAGTTGCCCTTATTAAGAGGGAGTCATTTTGTCCTAAAAAACGGTAGCTTTTTCACACATGCAGCTCGCTTTACAGCAGATTTCTAATGAGAAGTTTATGAAAACTGTTGCCAGCTACACAAGAAAATGCGAGGCTCTTTCTTTAGTTTTTGCCAAAATAAAGGCCAGAAGATTTAAACAATGCAATGTGAAAATGAAAAAATTAAAAGTGATATTACGTCTGTAATATTACAAAACAAAATAACTATATTTTAATGTAAAATAAAAAGGAAATGTCCACTTTTAACGGCTGATAAAGTGTGGGAGAACTGGGTTCACTTTTTGAGTCAGTGAAAACCTATTAACAAATACACTCAAGTGTAAAAATCCTTCAAGAGGGAGTAGTTTATGAGCAAAACTGGAGTTAAAACAGATCACGGCTAGTTTGCAGTTCTTGCTGGACATGAGATGCTGTTTCAATGCGAGCATGCATGCATCATGCATTTCAATTCCCTTTGCCTTCATCTCTCATAAGCAATAAGAAGCGATTTCCAGTGTTTCAGCAGGATTCACATTAGGGGTTTTTCTGGACCTCTGGATCTAACTAACTCACACAAAATAGACAGACAAAAGGGGCTGAAATAACATTACTGCAGATTAAATAAGCGCTGATATTGTGTGTGAAGAAATTCCTTCAATACATTGAACACTGAGCTTTATACTCAACAACAGCTGCTCACCGTCAGCTGATTGGAGCACAGGGAGAGAGGGGCGGGGCTAATTATCACTGCACACAGCTGATTGGTTAATCATGACTAGCGGAATCTTTCCATCCACTCAAACACACACTCAATTTTGGTCATTATCGAAATGTGTTGAAACACGTCCCTTGACTTTTAAATATTCAAGAAACACCATATTAAGGCATCAGTATTTAATCTCACCTGTATTTAAATAACTAGAAATGGTTTGATGCTATATTGTTTTTGCAGAAATATTGTAATTTGTCAGATTCCCTTACACCACTTCTATTATGTTTTTGTTGTATTATTATTTATTAAATTACTTCTGTTTCAGAATAAAGCAGTAATTGATCATCAAATCACAAGTCTGCTTTAGGCAGAAGCTGTACATGACAAATACAAATCATGACACTTACAGATAAAATATTCACAAACTGTTTATATAAAATTATTCAACTTATATTTAAGTATAAAATAGACCCAAATATAAAAACTAAAATACAAATATATATATAATATATATACATATATATATATATATTTATATATATATATATATATATATGCTATAATTAGGTTTATTATAAAATATAAATAATAGACATTTTCTACATTTTAATAAATCAAAAAATTAATAGAAATATATTCATAGACCCATTACCCACACCACACACACACACCAACAATATACAAATTTAACATATAAAAAGTATGTAAAATTTGTTAAAAAAAGTAGTTGTGATTTATTTGAGTTATTGTATTTCTTAGCTTATTAGCACAATGCACTTTAAATAAAACAAACATTATTAACCATCCTTTTATTTCCTTCTAACTAGTAAACTACAGAAAGGAGACCTTGCACCCTAAAACTAGAACAAAAAACAACAAACAAAATTTTTTTTGTGCCAGAATTAACCAAATTGAAAAACAATTTGTTTTTGTCATTATTACTCTATTCCCTTTTCATTTTCAAGTTCACAGAAAAATGTTTTAATGATCACGAGACAACGCCTTCGAGATGTAAGTTCACACACACCTGTAGGGCGGCGCTGTGGAGTGATTCTCTTGTGTTTGTGAGAGGACCGTCTTCAGCACCTCCTCGTTCTCCTCTGGGTGAACAGAACAGGTGGAGTAAAGCACCGCCCGCACCTGAGGAACTACACACACACACACACACACAGACATGAGCAAAACGATTGTTAACACACTGCAGAGAACCATGGCTGTCTGTTCACTGACGGACTACAATTGATTCACGCCGGCTGTTAATTAACGCTGTGTTAACGGGAATCTGCAGGGAGGGGCCGCAGCGTCTTCACGCTCGATAACTGCTGATGAATGGATCTCACACACACACACACACGCACACATTAGTATAAAATATGACACAAATCATCACAGAAATTATGAACGTCAATACAGGGAGGCATGTTTAAATCACTCTACGCTCTGGATCAGCTCTAGTTCTCTAGATCTACACTAGCACACGAGTTTGAACTCGTTCAGATCAGCGGTGTTACAGGAATAAGCCGTAAGAGGTGGATTATACACAAGTGTTAAGGCATGATACAAAACTGAGTAAACCACAATGTTTTATTTACTTATTTTTGTAAAAATTTTTCCGTCAAGTACCACATTCATGAATTAAATCAAAAGTTGCCATATGTGAAAATCCAGCTAACAGGGAAATTTGGCTAACATTCTGGCAAGGTTCTCTCAAAGTCATGAAAAATCTGTAACGTTAACAGAATATTCATTCAGAGTGATCTGGTCTCAGAAAATTAGCACACAAACATTATTTATACAACGTTCATAGAATTTTTTTTTCTAGTAAGAAATTTAAGTGTTGTTTGGTTTTTGTTCTAGAAAGAGATTTAAATGTCATTTGGTTTTGTTCTAGAAAGATTTAAATGTCATTTGGTTTTGTTCTAGAAAGAAATTTAAATGTCATTTGGTTTTGTTCTAGAAAGATTTAAATGTGATTTGGTTTTGTTCTAGAAAGAAATTTAAATGTCATTTGGTTTTGTTCTAGAAATAGATTTAAATATAGTTTGGTTTTGTTCTAGAAAGAAATTTAAAAGTAATTTGGTTTTGTTCTAGAAAGAGGTTTAAATGTCATTTGGTTTTGTTCTAGAAATAGATTTAAATATAGTTTGGTTTTGTTCTAGAAAGAAATTTAAAAGTAATTTGGTTTTGTTCTAGAAAGAGGTTTAAATGTCATTTGGTTTTGTTCTAGAAAGAGATTTAAATGTCATTTGGTTTTGTTCTAGAAAGAAATTTAAATGTCATTTGGTTTTGTTCTAGAAATAGATTTAAATGTCATTTGGTTTTGTTCTAGAAAGAGATTTAAATGTCATTCGGTTTGTTCTGGAAAGAGATTTAAATGTCATTTGGTTTTGTTCTAGAAATAGATTTAAATGTCATTTGGTTTTGTTCTAGAAAGAGATTTAAATGTCATTTGGTTTTGTTCTAGAAAGAGATTTAAATGTCATTTGGTTTTGTTCTAGAAAGATATTTAAATGTCATTTGGTTTTGTTCTAGAAATATTTAAATGTCATTCGGCTTTGTTATAGAAAGATATTTAATTGTTGTTTGGTTTTGTTTTAAAAGAGATAAATGTTGTTTTTTTATAATAATGAGATTTAAATATCGATCAGTTTTGTTATAGAAAGAGATTTAATTAATGTTTGGTTTTGTTCTAAAAAGAGATTTAAATGTCATTTGGTTTTGTTCTAGAAAGATATTTAAATGTTGTTCGGTTTTGTTATAGAAAGAGATTTAATTGTTGTTTGGTTTTGTTATAAAAATAGATTTAAATGTTGTATTGATGTTTGTTCTAGTAAAAGATTTAAACGTCTGGTTTTTGTTCTAGTAAGATATTTAAATGTTGTTCGTTTTGTTCTGGAAAGATATTTAAATGTCATTTGGTTTTGTTCTAGAAAGAGATTTAAATGTCATTTGGTTTTGTTCTAGAAATAGATTTAAATATAGTTTGGTTTTGTTCTAGAAAGAGATTTAAATGTCATTCAGCTTTGTTCTAGAAAGATATTTAAATGTTGTTCTACTTTGTTCTTGAAATATTTAAATGTCATTCTGGTTTTGTTCTTAAAAGAGATTTAAACGTTGTCTGGTTTTTGTTTTAGTAAAATATTTAAATATTGATCGGTTTTGTTCTAGAAAGAGATTTAAATGCTATTTGGTTTTAGTTCTAGTAAGATATTTAAATGTTGTTCATTTTGTTCTGGAAAGAGATTTAAATGTCATTTGGTTTTGTTCTAGAAAGAGATTTAAATGTCATTTGGTTTTGTTCTAGAAAGAGATTTAAATGTCATTTGGTTTTGTTCTAGAAAGAGATTTAAATGTCATTCTGGTTTTGTTCTAAAAAGAGATTTAAATGTAATTTGGTTTTGTTCTAGAAAGAGATTTAAATGTCATTCTGGTTTTGTTCTAAAAAGAGATTTAAACGTTGTCTGGTTTTTGTTTTAGTAAAATATTTAAATATCGATCGGTTTTGTTCTAGAAAGAGATTTAAATGCTGTTTGGTTTTAGTTCTAGTAAGATATTTAAATGTTGTTTGTTTTGTTCTGGAAAGAGATTTAAATGCTGTTTGGTTTTGTTCTAAAACGAGATCTAAATGTTGTTCAGTTTTGTTCGAGAAAAGAGAATTAAATGTCATTCAGCTTTGTTCTAGAACGAGATTTAAGTGTCGTTCTGCTTTGTTCTAGAAATATATTTAAATGTCGTTCTGCTTTGTTCTAGAAAGATTTAAATGTCGTTCTGCTTTGTTCTAGAAAGATTTAAATGTCAATCGGTTTTGTTCTAAAAATAGATTTAAATGTTGTTTGGTTTTTGTTCTAAAAAAGATTTCAATTTTGTTTGGTTTTGCTATAGAAAGAGATTTAAATGTTGTTCGGTTTTATTCTAGAACGATTTAAATGTTGTTTGGTTTTTGTTCTAGAATGATTTAAATGTCATTCTGCTTTGTTCCAGTAAGATATTTAAATGTTATTCTGCTTTGTTCCAGTAAGATATTTAAATGTTATTTGTTTTGTTCTAGAAAGATTTAAATGTGGTTTGGTTTTCGTTCTTAAAAGAGATTTAAATATCTTACTAGAACAAAAACCAAACGACAAAAGTTTTCTTGTCTTTTATTTTGATATTTCCCTTGTCATGGTTCCTGTCTAGTCATGTGATTCCCTTGCCCTCATGTTATCCTGCTATTGGTTCCTATGTTCAATGTGTCAAGTTCTCATTGGTTGGTTTAGTCGTGTCTTATTCCCGATTGGTTGGTTTGTGTCATGTGACCCTTATTGTTTTATATATATATACTGTATATATATAGCTCTCATGTTGCTATTGTCTCCAGTCGAGTATTGAACTGTGTGACCCTGCTGTTGGTGAGTTTGTTTCTGTTAATGCTAAGTCAAGTCTGTTTGTGTCAAGTCAAGTCTTTGTTTTGTATTTGTTTGGATTTTGGATTCTACTTTGTTTTAAAGTGCATCTATTATGCAATTTCCAATATTGCCTTTCATGCAGTGTGTAATGTAGCTGTATGTAAATGTAAACGATCTGCAAAGCTGTAAAGCCGAAAGTGCACGATAAATAAAGTTATTGTCTCCCAAAATAAAGAATCGACTCTGAACAGCTGAAACAAGTCGTTAGTAATTCGAATCCCACTTCCGTGACGGCTACACGTCACGGGGTAACACATTTGCATAATGCGCACCTATGTTCTATGTTGGCCGCCCACAAACACGTCATTCTACTGACGACTGCTTCTCTAATCTCGGGGAGTTCAACGCATTCACAAAACGCTTGCCGCTGAAAGATGGATCAGTATCCTGTTTATTTGGACCAGCTGCTCCACTGAATCACAACCTGTAAGTATGATAAATAATAGATGTTTATATTTTCTATAGAGTGTTCAAAATACAGAAATATTGAAATAGGCGTATCGTTTCCGACACGCGCTGTACGTCAATCACAACAGACTAGGCCATCTGACCAATCAGAGCAGAGCA
This sequence comes from Sinocyclocheilus anophthalmus, assembly GCA_018155175.1. Taxonomy (NCBI): domain Eukaryota; kingdom Metazoa; phylum Chordata; class Actinopteri; order Cypriniformes; family Cyprinidae; genus Sinocyclocheilus; species Sinocyclocheilus anophthalmus. The sequence goes on from JADLZN010003439.1 coordinate 176,546, forward strand.
GGCTCACGGAAAGGAGGGGTTTAGAGAGACTGAATCTTTGAACTGCTTCGAACGAATCGTTTGAGAATCGCTGGAAAATGAGTTGATATTAAATGCATATTTTGAGAAAACGAAAGTGTTTTTTGACATTGCATGCATGTAATCCTATTGTAGGAGACTCCCAAAACAATACTAGGAACCGTATAAATGGCATAATAGGGGCACTTTAATAAACTGCACTTGGGTTCTTTAACTTGCCGTTCAGTGGACCTTTGTTACAGTTCGAGAAATTTAAATTTCGTATGGTTTTGGATCTAGAAAGATATTTAAATGTTGTTCGGTTTTGTTCTAGAAAGAGATTTAAATATTGTTTGATTAACAGATTTCAATCTTGGACGATTCTGTTCCATTAAGAGATCTAAATGTCATTCAGGTTAGTTATAGAAAATTTATTTAAATGACATTCGGTTTTATTCTAGAAAGAGAATCAAATTTTGTTTAGTTTTTGCTTAATTAAGATATTTAAATGTCATCAGTTTTGTTTGATTAAAAGATTTCATTGTTGGTCAGTTTTGATCGTTAAATATCTGTTTGTTTTTTTTCAATTAAGAGATCTAAAAGTTGTTGGTTGTGTTCTAGAAAGAGTTTTATATGTCATTTGGTTTTGTTCTAGAAAAATATTTTAATGTTGGTTGGTTTTATTTAACAGATTTAAATGTCATTGTTTTATTTATTTTATTTTTTTGATCAACAGATTTCAATGTTGATCGGTTTTGTTTGATAAAGAGATTTATAAATAAATAAAAGCATTGTTGAAAATAAGATGGATGTCACAGGCGAAAAGACTGAGGCTCTGGCATATACCTGGAGAAAGTAATTAAGTGATTTAGATAATGGACGGTTTTTGTCGTAAGCAAGTATCGTAAGCAAATTAGTATGTTAGTCAAATACTAATTTCTTTTCAGAGATATTAAGGTAGAATAGTTATTTAGTGTAATATTTTGTAACTCATCCAGATTTACGATTTTAGATCATTTAATTGTGTCTGAACTCATTAGGTAAGGCGAAGTGACACACACACACACTCACACTGGACGGCGCGCTGCAGGACTTTCCTCTGCTGGCACATGAGCATCTGGAGTTTCTCTGGAGAGACTGAACCCTGGGACAGATCCAGCATCAGCCGCGGGTCTGAAACCGGTCCAGAACAATCACATGTGACTGATGCTCAGAGTGAATGTTCAGTATGATGAGTGTGTGAGTGTGTGTACCTCTGTTCTCCTGCATTATGTAATCTACAGGGTTGTTGACGGCGGACAGGGAACACGCTGGCATCAGAAACACCACACTGATCTTCTGCAGACGCGCGTCAGAGACGTCCAGAGACTCGAGAGAGTCTGGAAGCAGCTTCACATCTGAAAAACACACATTTACTTTGTCTTCTAACAAAATGAATCTCTCTGACCTCTATTTTCTAACCAAGGACTAACCAGCATCCCACCCCTGTTATTATGAGCATGTATTTCATGTTTTAGTTTTTTCATATAAGGAATATTTATCCATCTTTCCTACTGTATACTATAAATATTGTGCTGCCTAAATTGACGTTTTGTATGCTAAATTAGCATTTAACTTTTATGTGTTTAAATTTAAATTTTTGCATAAATATATTAGTTTTTTCTCTTTAAATTAACATCGATTTCAAGCAAAAAAAATATTATTTTTGTGGTTTTGATTTTAGCTTTAGTTTTAGTTAACTATAATAACCCTGAAATAGATATACTGATATGATGCAGGTGAACTTAAAATATCGCAGTAATCACAATAAAAAAAATGGTTTTGTTAGAAAGACATCATTTAGTCATGAACCATTTTGTCTTAGTGAACGTCCCCGAAAGGAGTTATTTCTTCTGATTCAGACCCCAAGAGACGTGTATTAGCATTTTTACCACAGAAATATATCAAGGTCACACACATGTTTGAGTCAAACCTTCACCGGTGTCTCTCTATCTTGGTCCTGGAGGAGCTCATTTGTGCATTTACATTCATGCATTCAGCAGAAACGTTTATGTAAAGCAACTTAAACTGCATTCCATATATACACTTTTATCAGTTCCTGCATTCCCTGGGAATCAAAGCCTTGCACCTGCCACTGCTTACATTATAGCAGAACAGGGATGCACAAAATTTACATTATATTCACATTTATTCATTTAGCAGATGCCCTTATCCACAGCAGCTTACAAATGAGGAACAACACAAACAATTTATCATAAGAGCCATAACATGTAATAAGAGATATATCTTCTGCATCATATCAGTAAGCTGAGTGTTGTGTGGAAACCCAAATAATCATTCAGATCCATTGGTTTTAACTCGCTGAGCATCCCAGTGGTTTCTCTCCTGTTATTATGAGCATATACTTTCTCATTCAAACAGTGCATTTTTTACCTACAGTAGACTTTAAAAGGAATATTTATCCATCTTTTATACTGTACATTATAATGTTGTGTATTTATATTAATATATAATGCCTTGCTCTCTCACTATATAATGAATTCTCATGAATTTTCAGTATTCACCCATCTTTCCTACTGCACATTTTGCTGTGATGTCTAAATTCACTTTTTGTATGTTTATGTTGTATGTTTTTAAAAATAAATATGTACAAACACACAAAATAATATAATTTGAATTTGTACATTATAGTGTTGTTATATCTAAATTAACTTTATAATACCAATAATAATTTAATATTAAAACTAATAATACTTATATATAATAATATAATATATAGAATTTTTTTTTCAAAAATTTTTTGTAATATGATAAAAGTACATTAAGCTTAGTGTGTTTTGAATGATCCTTTATTAAATAAATTCAATGCACACAGACTGAAGTAGTTTAAGTCTTTGGTTCTTTTAATTGTGATGATTTTGGCTCACATTTAACAAAAACCCACCAATTCACTATCTCAACAAATTAGGCATACTTCATAAGACCAATAGAAAAAAGCATTTTTAGTGAATTGTTGGCCTTCTGGAAAGTATGTTCATTTACTGTACATGTAATCAATACTTGGTAGGGGCTCCTTTTGACCCCAGCCTCAGTCCATTCCTTGTGAAGTTCACTCAAATTCTTGAATCGATTTTGTTTGACAATCCTCATAAGGCTGCGGTTCACTCAGTTGGTTGTGCATCTTTTTCTTACACACCTTTTCCTTCCACTCAACTTTCTATTAACATGCTTGGACACAGCACTCTGTGAACAGCCAGCTTCTTTGGCAATGAATGTTTGGGGCTTACCCTCCTTGTGAAGGGTGTCAAATGATTGTCTTCTGGACAACTGTCAAATCAGCAGTCTTCCCCATGATTTTGTGTAGCCTAGTGAACAAAACTGAGAGACAATTTTGAAGGCTCAGGTAACCTTTGCAAGTGTTTTGAGTTGATTAGCTGATTGGCGTGTCACCATATTCTAATTTGTTGAGATAGTGAATTGGTGGGTTTTTGTTAAATATGAGCCAAAATCATCACAATTAAAAGAACCAAAGACTTAAACTACTTCAGTATGTGTGCACTGAATTTATTTAATACACGAGTTTCACAATTTGAGTTGAATTACTGAAATAAATGAACTTTTCCACGACATTCTAATTTATTGAGATGCACCTGTATATACTGTATATAATACACATGCTGTATGTAATGTATATGTCAGCTCTTACTCTTGCAGCCCAGTTTGGTGAGTGTGTTCTGCAGTTCGTCTGTCTGTGACTGCTCTCCGTCTCCCAAACATACAATCACTGTGCTCTGACCGCGAGAGTCTGACTGAGACGTGTGTGTTTCAGTCTGTGTGTGTGCAGACGCAGCCGCAGCCACTGCAGACACGTGTGCGACCGTCTGTGCAGAGAAACAGCCGCTCATCAGGACGTCTCCGCCGTCGGCCAGCAGGGGCCACAGAGCCCAGGGGCCCACACAGCATGACTTATCCTACAAACACACACAACACACACCGTCACAGACAGCGAAAACCAATTTCTCACCACACAACACACACACACAACACACACCTGTATGATGAGTCTGCTGTCACTCAGTAATCTGCTGTTGGTCAGATCGTTCTTCACACTGCTGGGAAATGCCAGCAGGTCGTGGCAGTGCAGGTCCTTACAGAAGGTCTGTCCTTCCAGCTGCCCGACAGATTTAACACAGGAAAAACCTGATGTGTGTAACACTTCACTGACCTCCTCCAAACTACACACACACAGACACACAGATGATGAAATGAAGTGTCAAATGTAAGCAAAGAGCAGGAGAGGAGAGGAGAAATCAGTGTGTGTGTGAGAGACCTCCAGTGCTGGTGATGGGATCTGTCAACAACTGAAATTTACAGCCACACACACACACTCACTCACGCACTCACACACTCACTCACCACCACCACACACACACACACACACACAAACCACCACACACACACACACACCACACCACACACACACACACACACACACACACACACACACACTCACTGCACACACACACACAATCTCACACACACACACACACTCACACACACACTCACACACACACACACACACACACTCACTCACTCACACACACAAACACTCACACACACACACACACACACACACTCACTCACTCACTCACTCACGCACTCACACACACACACAAACACACACACACACACACACACTCACTCACTCCTAACCACACCCACACACCACACACACACACACTCACTCACTCACTCACTCACTCACAGACACACGCACACACACACACAATCACTCACACACTCACTCACTCTCACACACACACACACACACACACACAATCACTTTTTTTTTCACTCACTCACTCACTCAATACACGCCACACACACACACTCACTCACTCATCACACACACACACACACACACTCACTCCCTCACTCACACACACACACACTCACACACACACCACACACACACACACACACAACACACACACACACACACACACACACACACACAACACACCACACCAAACAGAATGAAATAAGGTGGTCAGCCCAGAATGGAGGTTAAACAGGGAAGAACCAGAATAATGCCACTTCTGAGCAATAAATCACATGCACACAAACAAGCACATTCTCGTCTTTCTACCTCATAAACAATAAACAATTTCAGTGGAGAATCATACAGCAATACAAGGAACAGATGAAAACAGCAGCATGTGTGTTTCTGAGCGTCCCACAAATCACACTACAAAAAATGATGTTCTTCCTCAGTGTTTCTGTCTTGTTTTACAGTACATATATCTAAACATCCGTAAATCAAGATACATTTACTAAGATATCTAAGTCTTGTTTCTACAATAACACAGAATATAATATTTAATATCTGTGATGATATTAATGATATATATATATATATATCTATATATACACACACACACACACATATATAATATATATATATATATATAATTAAATTATAGTAAAAATGTTAAATATATAATAGAAAATATGAAGTTATATATTTCATCTACCTATCATATACAGTACAATTAAATGTACATAAATGTAGTATATATACAATATATTAGTGCTGGGCAACGATTAAATTTTTTTTTTAATCGCATGATTTTTCTGCGATTAATCGCATTATGCGCAATTTTTTTTAACGCTATTTAACGTTATTTTTCACCGTAATTAATTAATCTAATTAACGCATTAAATAATGAATTCAAAAGTAGTGTATTGCGCACTTTTTCATGTAAAAGTACTGCTATATGAACAAAAGCGCAATAACATTTGGTTTGCAAACAAAATAAGGTGATTTTTTTACAGCAGTATTCCTTTTACATGGTAGCAGTTAAAGTATTTCTTGTAAATCTAAACTTAAACATTAATGTAATCAAATTAAAAATAAAACCAAAGCTATTTGCCACTGCCAGAGCATAAACGTTTATCGAGTCAACAAACGAGTTTGCACAAATGCAACAAGAACAACTAATATAACATAGAGATGATTAACATGTGCAAGCATAGGCTCTATTTATAAACGTGCTTGCAGCGTTGAGCAATGTAGACAGTCACAGACATATCTGCTGATTTCAGGAACACAAGGGCCGATCAAAGGTGTTTAAGTTAGAATCCACTCACAGCTCAAAAGTTATTGTGCAGTGCTGAAAATGGTGTGCTTATGAATCCTCTCATTATAACACACAAATTGTAGACATTATAAAAGATTCATTATGCATATACTCATTGTGTTATAACAGAGCTTTATGAGATGTCAGCTTTTAATGATAATAAAGGGAGCCTTGCTTGTATTCTGCCATGCCACACCATGCACGCTGCAGCCCATGCTTGCTTTAACATATTAGAATAATTGTGATGTGATGTGACACTTTATACTGGAGTAAAGATGATGGCTTGATGGAAATCAGTTTGCCTTTTTTTTTTTTGTCACAGAAATAAATTTTATTTTAAAGGATATTAAAATAGAAATGATTATTTTATATTGTAATAACATTTTGCAAGATTCCAGTTTTTCCTGTATTTTTGATCAAATAAATGCAGCCTTGATGAGCAGAAGGGACTTCTTTTAAAACATTACAAGCCTTACTGATCCCAAACTTTTGAACGGTAGTATATATATAATTTTATAAACTTTTTAGAAAACAAGACTTAAGTCAAATGAATGCATCTTGATTTAAGCATTTTTAGACATATGTACTAGAAAACAAGACAAAAATACTGAGGAAGAAAATTATTTTTTTTCACCAATCATAGTTATAATTAACTAAAACCAAAACAAGAAAAAAAAAATTTTGTTGCATGAAATAAAATAAATATGAACTGAAATATCATGCATATTTAAAAAACATAAACGTGTGTTATTTCAGCTCATCTCTAATTTTCGTTCAGCTTAACTTAAAGTAAAATTAAAACAAATAAAAACTGTATAGACCAAAAAAAGGACAAAAATACATCAAAATGACTAAAACAAGTGAAAACATGAAATATAAAAAAGAAAGTGATTCAAAATATTAACAAAAAGTATAATAGTAAAGTATCACTGGTCTTAAGGGCATATGAAATGAGGCAGAAGTGTTTCGAGTTGATGACCTGCTGTGGAGCGTGTTGATCCAGCCGTACAGCGGCAGCAGCGTCGCTCTCTCCTCTCGGTGTCGGATCTGCTCCGGCACCATGTTCTCCAGCGTCAGCAGCTCGTGTTTGATTCGACATCGAGCCAAAGACGCCACCAGCTTCGTCCTGAACCTGTCAAACACCGACAGCATGTGTAAGAGTTCACATCAACGACAGACGCGTCAAACTGTGTTACGCCACACAGACTCATAATCTCATTACACTTCATCTTTAATTCAGTGAGCGGCTTACAGTTATCATCTCATACATAAAAACGCTTATTTTGCATTCACTTTTGTGATGGATTGATGTAACTTCTAGATCAGCCGTTCTCAAGATTTTAACTCGAAGGGCCACAATGTTCAAAGACTATTTACAGTTTTTTCAACTGCTTGCACACACAATCTTTACTCGTCACACAATTTCTGAAAGCTGGCACTCAAACAGCAGAAGCACACACCAAATCTGCAGAACTATGCACTAATTCTCAGCCTTTGATTACTATTATGGCAAAGGTGTTTGCTTTTGAGATGTGTTTGTGATATTTTGAACGCAGTGCTTCATTTTGCAAGAGATGTGAGGCATTTTGTGAGAAATTCTTTCTCATTGTGTATAAAGTTTTGAAAAAAAGAGGCAAAGTTTTGAAAATGTGTGAAAGCAGTTGTAAAAACTGTAATGCTGTAATTATTACAAAGCTGTCTGTTTATAAAACTTTTTTAATCAACAAAAACTGCTAGTATTGATGAATTAGATAGATAGATAGAAATTATTGTTCTAGATCATTCATCTCACTGGAAGTCCATACATTCACAAAATGCACAGTATCCAGTCTATATAGTGCAGAACAGTATGAGTAGTCTGTAATTCTGACCCACCTGAGCAGACACGCCTCCACTTCCTGCACAGCCTTCACTTCCTCCTCCTCTTGATTGGCTGCTGGCGGACGTGGGAGGAACTTCCTGTCCATTAAGTCAGTGAGCATGACGGCCACCAGACTCATGCTGTCATCCGGCTGCAGAGAGACAGACAGAGACAGAACGGCTTTCCTTTATAATACAGAATAAACAGTCTGCTCACATAGATAGCTAGTTAAATTGATAATAAATGACTAAATAACTTGCTACTTCTGAATGTACCTTAAAGGGTTAGTTCACCCAAAAATTAAAATTAGCCATATTTTTTTTTTTTTTCATACTCACCCTCAAGTCATCCTAGGTGTATATGACTTTCTTCTTTCAGACGAATCCAGTCGGAGTTATATTAAAAATTGTCTTTGATCTTTCAAGCTGTTTAATGCCACTCAGCGGGTGTTGCATGCATCAGTCCAAAAGACGTTAAATAAAAAGCAGCCATCCATAATAAAAAGTGTCTCACACGGCTCTGGGGGGGTGAACAAAGTCCTCCTGTAGCGAATCGATGCATTTTTGTAAGAAAAATATCCATATTCAAAACGTAATAAATCACTTTAATGTAGCTTGCGCTCAACTGTTGTACACGGAAGCAGTTCCGGACGGATGACGTATGAGTTCAGCATTGCTCATGCGCCGGTGAGTCTCGTGAAAACCAACGTTTGTTAACAGGAGCAAAGGAAGCAAAGTTTCCTTACTTTAGCAAAGGAAAGCCAGTCTCTTCTTGGTTTATATCGAAATCTTCTGACATTTTTCTTTGTAAATCCTCGGTTTGTACTTCTAATTCTTGACCGTTGTTTTGTTCTGATCTCTCCGCTGCGCTTCCGCGTTCATCACTTCTGAGCGGAGCATGCGCAAAGCCAACCTCATACGTCATCAGCCCGGAACTGCTTCCGTGTACAACAGTGACGAAGATAGATTAAAGTGATTATTATGTTTTGAATATGGATTTTTTTTCTTACAAAAACGCATCGATTTCGCTACAGGAGGACTTTGTTCACCACCCGGAGCCATGTGAGACACCTTTTTTTTATGGAAGGGTGCTTTTTATTTAACATCTTTTGGACAGGATGCATGCAACACCCGCTGAGTGGCATTAAACGGTTTGAAAGATCAAAGACAATTTTTAATAAACTCCGACTGGATTCGTCTGAAAGAAGAAATAAATATATACCTAGGATGACTTGAGGGTAAATAATTTATGGGCTAATTTTCTTTTTTTGGGTGAACTAACCCTTCAAGGTTAAATTAAGGTTATAGAAGGTTTAATTTATTTAAAAAATTCTAAACTAAGAAATAAGGAGTGCGTTACAATTTTCTGAAGGATCAGAAATTTTAAAAGTGTAAAATAATCATTTGTATATATAAAGTGTCACGGTGCTACTGTGTTGTGAGCGCAGAGCGGAGGAATGAGGAGACCAGGAGTACATCAATAACGAGACTTTAATTATATCCAGGGAACCAGGAAAACACACATAGCAGAGGATATAGACATATACAGACATTCACAATACCGCACAGCGAACTGATAACATGGAACACTATTTATACAAATGACATGATGATGGGATGACGAGACACACCTGGGATCAATAGAACTGAATGGGGACAGGAACAGGAAGGACCAAATAAGGGCAAGGAAGGCACATGGGGAGCAAAACACCCACAAAACAAGGAACAGTGTCTGATAATACTCCCCCATCCCGCGTCCTGTGCTGTAACAGTACCATCGGGGAGGGGGCTGGAGGCTGGTGCAGGACTGGGACACAGGGAATACCTCCAGGGCGGATCAGGCAGTCCAGGGTGCCATGACGGCACAGGGAGCTCAGGGGCCATGGCGGAGCAGGGAGCTCTGGAAGCCATGGCAGAGCAGGCAGACTAGGAGGACATGGCGGAGCAGACAGTTCAGGAGGCCATGGCTGGATGGCCTCCGTGGCCTTGGCCTTGCCACTCGGCCCGGCCACTACGGACAGACCCATACTACTCCCCCCCAAAAAAAAAGTCCTTGGGGAGAATATCGTCTTTAGAGGCCCTCCGTAGGCCTAACTCGGAAACAGTGGCCCTCCCTGGGCTTGACTTTGGGACGGGAGCCCTTTCTGTACTACACTCGGGGACTGGAGCCCTCACTGGGCTAAACTCGGGGACAGGAGCCCTCTCTGGGATAAACTCGGGGACAGGAGCCCTCTCTGGGCTAAACTCGGGGACAGGAGCCCTCACTGGGATAAACTCTGTGACAGGAGCCCTCCGTGGACTATACTCGGGAACTGGAGCCCTCCGTGGGATAAATTTTGGGAACAGGAGCCCTCTTTGGCTGGATTCGGGGGCTGGAGCCCACAATGGAGCGAGTTCTGTGGCTGGAGCCCTCACTGGAGTGAGCTCTGTGGCTGGGGCTGACAATGAAGCGAGCACTGGGGCTGGAGCCGACACTGGAGCGAGCCTAGGGGATGGAGCCGACGGCCTTCTCCTTCGATTCCCCTTTAGGTTCGGGGTGAAAGGCGTGGTCGGCGGGCTTGAGTGAGCCGGCGGTCTTGACTTCAGAGCGGCCGGCGGGCTTGATGAGGAATGGTGACGGGTTGAGAATGCCACGGCCAGCAGGCCTTGACTTTTGGAAGGCGGCGACGGTGGAGGGGTTCCGGATCGGAATTATTAGGCTCTCCAGATGAACGCCTCTTCCAGTCGAGGTTGGTGGGTCTGAGATCCGCGGGGTGCGGTATGTGATCCTGAGCTGGAACAGCGTTACCAGGGTCTCCCCATCGAGGGAGCTGGCGAGGGCGAGCGGCACGAATGCCCTCGCGTAGGTGAGCGGGTCGTGGCGCGATGAACATCGCTCGTTCCTCCATTTTAGCGGGGAGAAACAAACAGGAAAACAAAACACTTTTCAAAAACGAAAAACAAACACGTGGAGAAGGGGCGCGCCTTACTGTCACAGTCCGGTATCTGTCACAGTGCTACGGTGTTGGAGCGCAGAGCGAGGGAGACCAGGAGAAGTAATCAATAACAAGATTTAATTTATATCCAGGGAACCAGGAAACACACACAGCAGAGGAGTAGAATATACAACATTCACAATACTGGACGCCGAACTGATAACAAGGAACACTATGTATACAAATGACATGACGATGGGATGACGAGACACACCTGGGATCAATAGAACTGAATGGGAGGACAGGAACATGAAGGACCAAATAAGGGCAAGGAAGGCAAATGGGGAGCAAAACACACACAAAACAAGGAACAGTGTCTGATAATAAAATAATATAATATAATTTGACTGGCTGTTTACAACTTCCTGTTATCAATTGTTTTGTGTTATTTTAGTATAATTGAGATAATATTATAGTTTTTAATAATATTTTGAATCAGTTTTTATTTTAATATTTTCCATTTTAATTTCAGTTTGAAGTTTTAGTAGTCCCCCCCCCCACTGATTCCACGTGTATAAACACATTTCTGCCTCAGAAGTCAGTGTAAGCGCTCAGTTCGGTGGATTAAATGCAGCTCTGGATTCAGAAGTTTCTCCGGCTCGTACGGACTGTTCCAGCCAGTTTCCTTTCGTTTTGTCTTTTCTGAAGCATAATCATGAGCAGCAGCCGGAGCGTTTATTCTGCTCTGTGTTTGTCCTCAGTGAAGGTCAGACTCAGACCCCTGAGATTCCTCTGGTGTCGCTGGGTAACTGCGTGTCTGATGGGTTCAGCACTACCGACCTAATAGCTGAGACCCATTAGAGAGCAGGAGACACACCGGTCGGTCTGTGAGTGTGTGTGTGTGTGTGTGTGTGTGTGTGTGTGTGTGTGTGTGTGTGTGTGTGTGTGTGTGTGTGTGTGTGAGTGTGTTTGTGAGTGTGTGTGTGTGTGTGTGAGTGTGTTTGTGAGTGTATGTGTGTGTGAGGTGTTTGTGAGTTGTGGTGTGGGGTGTGTGTGTGTGTGTGAGTGTGTGTGTGGGTGTGTGTGTGGGTGTGTATGTGTGTATGGGGACGTGTGTGTGTGTCGGGATTCTGGTGTTGTCAGTGTGTGGTACTCTGCTGATTAACATTAGCATCAGCTCGTTAGAGGTCATTCTGTGTGTGTGTAAGTGTGAGTGTGTGTTTGTGGTTCATTGTGTTCAGAGTTTATGGTCTCTCTTAAGATTCAGAGTAACGATCTGCCAAAGCAGCAGCGGACAAACGATTCATCCTTTACAGCGGCTGTATTTCAGCCTCCTGTGTGTGTGTGTGTGTGTGTGTGTGTATCCATGCACAAGGGTGTGAATGTGTGTCAAATAAATGCGCAGCTGAGCGTTTGTGAGTGTCTTTGCACCACGGCCATCAGCAGTCACATTTACCACCTGCTGTGCATTCTGGGAGTTTTTAGTCATTTATGGACTTTCTGTTTCATTAGGAAGGCAGACAGACAGACAGACGCACACACACACACACACACACCACAAACACACACCCACAGAGTCCACTATCCACTCACCATTGGCTGGAGACAGAAGCAGCTGTCAATCAAGACGTCCTCCAGAAGCTCCTGATCTACAGAAACAAGATAAAAAACACGTTCAAACGAGTCCAGATACACAACGCAAATAAGACACACTGATTGCAACAAGGAAACAGGCCCGATATAGTTCCTAGATCACAGGCAAATAAATTGCATAAGAGGAAATATCCAAACTGAATAATTTTACTTTAACTTCAAACCACTGAGACAATTAATTCAACCACTTCATTTTAGATTAGTGAAGACTAAAGGTCCTTGCACACTGAGACCGAAATTTCAGCACGTTAAAAAATAAATACGACCTCACATTTACACACTGCCTCCGAAACTTCAGTCCATCGTAAAATTCGGATCAGGTTCAATTTTCTGTTTTCGCATCCGTAGCAAGCATTTTGATAGGAAAGGATGACGAATACGAAAAAATTTGAAAAAAACACTTACGAAAATTTCTGACTCAGTGTGCAAGGACCTTTACTGTAAAAATTTACTTTGATTAACAAAAAAGTATCTTGTGCTTTAGTTATATATTAATAGTTATATTATTAATATTTTTATTTAAAACATTCAAAACTAATAGATAATAAATTCAAATAAGATACAACAGTTAAAAATGATGGAAAACTAAAAAAACTATTAAAAAAAAAAAAAAACCATTTCAGGTAAATAAAAATAAAATAAATTAAAAAGTAAAACAATTCCAATATAAAACAAAAATTTGATGAAAAAATAATACTAAAATTTTATCGAAATAAAATGTAAAGCTAATATATATAATGTATATATCTATCTATTAAACTAATAAAAATGACAAAGTAACTTAAAATAAAACTAAAACTGAAAACATTAAAATAAAAGCTAATTCAAAATATTAATAAACATTATAACAGTACATAAATAATACTAAAAGTCACACAAGGAACAGAGGGGCCAAAAACACACCATAAACAGTAGTTCATATGACTAATGAGCTATATACCAAGCCTTCTGAAGCCGTACTGTATATCTGTGTGAGGAAAAGACACACACTTAGATTGAGATCATCTGTTTAATTGATGAAAACAATCACCATCACCAATCACGCCATCAATCACCATCTGACTTCTTTTAATATTCATTCTGCCGAAGATTAAAGCAATAAAGAAAATAACACAGAAGCAGAACAACATGAGAGTGAAAAATACTGCTTTAAACATAAAAATCAATCTGATGAATTCATAATTCAGCAAAAATTATATTTGTGTACCTTAAAGAGATCAAAGGCAGAGGACGCACAAATACCTTTTATAGCTCATTTTCCCAGAGTGAGTAAAAATAGAGAACCTAATTAATTTTTATTTCATTTCTCTGGAGAATAGCGCTTGAATTGATATCATAAAGCAGGCATCTGTCTCCCCGAGTGCAGAGAGAGAGAGAGCCACGAGCTTTCCTTAACGCTTGCATGCGAGTCCGAGGGAAATCAGTCATGTGGGATATACGTGTGGATGTTTTTAGTGGCTGCTGATCTTCAGCAGGTACAGCGGCAGCATCTGAAGGACTCTTGCAGGACCCGTGTGAAGGATGTGTGTGAGAGCGAAGATAAGGCTCTTATCGTGATTGACAGCTGTGATCTCCGTCTCCGCCCATCAGCCGTTTCCATGACAACCACAAACATCCCATTCATCCGGCCTGACAGAGGACCGTCACTGTGTGTGGGCAAGAAATATCAGCAAACATGATCATACATTCACTGAGAAGCATCTCTCTCACACTCATAGAGAGTGTTAATATATGAGGAAATCTCTCTTCCTCGGACGTGATTCATGAGCCAGTCATTAACCTTCTGATCTGTGACTCATTAAGCCATTAATTGTGTTCAAACATTTAAAATCTACAACACAGACTGAAGGCAGGAGAAGTAATGACCTCCAGTGGAGCGCACCAGCTGCTAATAAAGCAGTCAGCACTGCATATGGGCGTGGCCACAGCACAGCTCTTATCCAATCAGAGCAGAGAGGCGGTCCATGGAATGTTTTACAGAAAAAAATTATAAATATGTAATCATTATTAGATTAAAATTAATAATAACTAAACATCGAATAAAAAACAAAATAATACATATTAGATTAAAAAAGTAAAGAGTAATTAAACAAAGAAACGAAATGATAAATAATTTCAAAATAAGTTTAAAGTAAATAATAAAAAAATTTGGTTTTTTTAAAATGAAATAGTAAAGAAAGCGTAAAAAATTATTATTTACAAAAATAAATATCATAATAAATAAAGAGTTAAAATATTAGATTAAAATAAAATGACTAAACATTTGATAAACCAAATAAAATAAATAACAAATTAAAGAATAATAAACAAATAAATAAATAATAAATAAATGAATGAATGAATGAATAAATAAATAAATAAAAATAAATAAATAATAATAATAAAGCAAAAAAAAAAAAAAAAACAGTTAAAACTAAAATAAATAAATAATCAAGAATAAAGAAGACGAGTTACAATTTAAACATTACATTGCAATGAAAAAAAATAAATAACAAGATTAGGTTAAACAACTAAATAAATGAGTAGTAAATAAACAATTATACATTTTATTAAAATAAGAAAAAAATAAAACATAGGCTAAATCAAATACATAAAAATAATAAGTAAATCCGATTATAAAAAAAAATAATAATAATAAATTAAACAGTCCTCTAATGCTTAGGAAAAAGCATAATAATGTAGCTTAATAGAAACTAAATACTTTCCGAATAATATTTTAGACATATTTATACTATTATTTTCCACCGTATAAATTGTGCCGTTACAGAAGAAGCCACAAACATGTTTGTTTTGAGGGTCTGTGTTATTAACCCTACATTAGACCGCTGGCCATCACATCGCTACAGGCGGAGTACAAACCATCCAATATCAAGCAATCAGCACTGCATGTGGGTGTGGCCACAGCACAGCTGTTGTCCAATTAGAGGAGAGCAGGGGCGGGACTAAGAAAGAGGCTGGAAAAGCACAAGAGGCCGATACAAGCTCCAGCGATGGTCATGACATAGATCACATTTACAGCAGCTCCTCAGCCAAACTCTCGGAGGAGAAACACCCGACAGAGTAAAGCTGCAGGCTCACTAATGTTCTGGAACTCCAGCAGAATGAAAATCATGTTTATCGCACCGCTGAGGAGAAACGCTGATCTGTTCCGGGCCGTTTACTGAGATTACGCTGTCTTTTGCTTAGTAGTTCTTGCTGATGATTGTTGGTTTAAAGGAGCAGTCATTATTGTTTTACCTGGGATCCCAGGAGCCCAAGCGGGGTCAGTGGAAATGTTTCCAGAAAAAGACTACAATTTCTTTAAAATAAATCAATAAATAAGATTAAAAGAAATAATCAATAGTTTACATAAATTAATAAATAAACATTAGATCTAAATTAATTAATTAGTTAATATAAGTCATAAACTAATTATAAATAAACAAATATACAATAATAAGATTATTGAAATAAAATAATCAAGAAATGTGTACATAAGAAATAAATAAATAGTTAAAAATTAAGTAATAACAAAAATTATTCAAATTAATAAAACGTATATACAAATTCAATAAACAAAGATTAAAATCAAAACTAAATTAAATAATAATTAGAGTAAATCATAATTAAAACATATAACCAAAACAAAGACTATTAAAACTTCATACAAGATAATTATTAGAATAAAATAAAACATAGTTAGATTAAAATAAGTTAATTAAATTAAATATTTAATATATAAATAAACAACGTAATAAATAATTTAAAATATAATAAAATAATAACGAATCCATACAATTGTGATTAAAAAAAGTATATCAATAAATAAAAACAGTAGTAATGAATAGGGAAAAAACTAAATAGTGTAACTTAATAGAGACAAAATATAGTATTATTTTATGATGGGGTTCTTTGCAAATGGGAGATCATAATTAGGGGTTTGTGGCATTTAGAAGATCAAAAACCCCATCATGGATTAATGATGTCATGCATTTGGGCGGAGTCATGCGACACGGAGAGAGTCCAGTGATGGACGACAGCAGAGAAAAGAACAGCAAATGAAAGGAAAAAGAGAAATATGAGCGGGTGACAGATGAGCACAAAGGACGGAGCTCCATTTCTCTACTTTATCTCTTAGATGTGTGAAACACACACAAACACACTCATCTAGCTGTCAGAAGAGAAGGAACCCAGCGTGAGAAACGACTCATTTTGGCTCAGAGCTTTAATCGGGTCATTTGCATGAGTTTCATGCTCTGGATCTCCAGCAGGCTGATATTTACCCTGGTATTTCTGGCAGGGGAACCGTTTTGCTGCTCAAGGACAAAATCACAATGAACCCTGTGGATTTTCTGCTCAGCTAAAAAGCCTTTATCTCCTCCAGTGAACTGCAACAATCCCACGAACGCTGAGACTATTCAGCTCCAATCTCATCTGGACGTGTCTCTGCACTCAGAAAGCTGATGAAAACTGATGAAGCCGCAAAGGAATCGTGCCGTCGCCCCTCCACACCTATAAGTGCAGAGTGAGCGTGATCACGGCGTCTGTAAGGTCACCGGACCAATAAAGTCTCTGCCCTTTACAACTGAAGCCTGCTTCATTTGCATTTCATGGATTTGATCTCATATTCAACAAGAGAGAGACAGAATCAAACCACTACAGACCAAAATCCAGAAAATACACACTGACTTTGCAAACTGTACAAACTGTCTTTTCAGTCTTACTTCTATTTAACCCTCTACAATTGCATTCTCACTGCAAATACAGATCAATTTAACCCTTTACAGCCACATTTTCACTGCAAATACAGATCAATTCAACTCTTTACAACTGCATTTTCACTAAATATACAGATCAATTTAAAGGGTTAGTTCACCCAACAATGAAAATTAGCCCATAAATTACTTACCCTCAAGGCATCCTAGGTGTATATGACTTTCTTCTTTCAGACGAATCCGGAGTTATATTAAAAATTGTCTTTGATCTTTCAAGCTGTTTAATGCCACTCAGCGGGTGTTGCATGCATCAGTCCAAAAGAAGTGAAAAAAAAAGCGCCCATCCATAAAAAGTGTCTCACACACGGCTCCGGGGGGTGAACAAAGAAAGGCCTTCTGTAGCGAATCGATGCAATTTTATAAGAAAAATATCCATATTCAAAAAGTAATAATCACTTTAATGTGCTTGCGCTCACGGTGTACAACAGAAGCATTTCCGGGAGATGGCGTATGAGTCAGCAGCGCGGCGCATGCGCCGGTGATCTCCCATGAAAACCCCGTTTGTTCACAGGAGCAAAGGAAGAAAAGTTCCTTACTTTTTAGCAAAGCAAAACCAGCTCCTCTTGGCTTATAGCGAATCCTCCGACTTTCTTCTTGCAATCCTCCCGTTTTGGACTTCTAATAGGACCTTGCTTTGTTTTTTGATCTCTCCCGCGCCCGCTTGGTGCCGCGTTCATCACTTCTGAGCGACGCTTGCGCAGCGCTGAACTCATACGCCATCCTCCCCGGAACCGCTTCTGTTTACAACAGTGAGCGCAAGCTAGATTAAAGTGATTATTACGTTTTGAATATGGTTATTTTTCTTACAAAAGTGCAT
The DNA here is from genome assembly GCA_018155175.1 of Sinocyclocheilus anophthalmus. Classification (NCBI taxonomy): domain Eukaryota; kingdom Metazoa; phylum Chordata; class Actinopteri; order Cypriniformes; family Cyprinidae; genus Sinocyclocheilus; species Sinocyclocheilus anophthalmus. The sequence continues at coordinate 194,682 of JADLZN010003439.1, forward strand.
TGATTCGCTACAAAAGGCCTTTGTTCACCCCCCCAGAGCCATGTGAGACACTTTCTTTATGGATGCGCTTTTTATTTAACTTCTTTTGGATTGAAGCAATGCAACACCCGCTGAGTGGCGTTAAACGGCTTGAAAGATCAAAGACATTTTTTAATATAACTCCGACTGGATTCGTCTTAAAGAAGAAAGACATATACACTTAGGATGAATTGCGGTGAGTAATTTATGGGCTATTTTCATTTTTGGGTGAACTAACCCTTTAACCCTCTACAACTGCATTTTCACTAAAAATACAGATCAATTTAACCCTTTACAGCCACATTTTCACTGCAAATACAGATCAATTTAACCCTTTACAGCCACATTTTCACTGCAAATACAGATCAATTTAACCCTTTACAACCACATTTTCACTGCAAATACAGATCAATTCAACTCTTTACAACTGCATTTTCACTAAATATACAGATCCATGAACCCTTTACAGCCACATTTTTCAGCCTGCAAATCACCAACAATTAATTTAACAGTAACATCTACATTTTCACTGCAACGTAAATTAACCATGTATAACCAGTTCCTCTGCAAATACAAGCGACTCACCCTTACAACCACGCTTTTTACTGCAAGGACATGTATTTCATCATTCTACAAAAACATTTTCATTGTAAAGTTTGCTTACACTATTTTGTCTTTCACTCGTGCATCTGTTCAACCTGGCCTGCATGCCTTTTCACAGCACGACAGAACCAAGACTATTTTTTAAAAACCCTGGGATGGCAAGTGCCCAAACAAGATTTTCTTGCAGATCTCCTGATGGTGTGTCCACACCACTGAGCATAGTGTGTTGTGAGTCACGTTTGTGTGGTGTATTGAGTGTCAGCCGTGGCTTCAAGACATATTAGCGGTTTTCCCAGTTTGCGTCTCATGTAACATGCCTCGCCAACCAAAACAGCCACACTCATATCACAGCTTCAGTCTCATTCCTGATATCATCTGACTGTGCTGTTCTCAACCTCATAGCTCACTGCTGCAAAATCCCTTTTAAACATGCGTCGCATTATACACGCCTTCGCTGTTAACATTAAACAGTTAGTGCTGTTAAGTCAATTATCACTAGTACTATATGCTGATAGTGATGTGGATTAAACCTCTAAGAATTGTATTAAGCTGGCCCTATCATAATTACATTACATACTCATACTGTAATGTTATATTATATATATAATATATAATATACATTGGGTGTGAAAAAGTGTTTGCTCCCTTCCTGATTTCTTATTTTTTTTGCATATTTGTCACACTTAAAAGATTCAGATGATCAAACTAATTTTAATATTACACACAGATAATGCAAGTAAATACAAAATGCTGTTTTTTTAAATGATTATTTATTTTATTAAGGGAAAAAGCTGTCCAAACCTACCTGGCACTATGTGAAAAAGTAGTTGCCCCCTAAATCTAATAACTGTTTGTGCCACCCTTTGCAGCAACAACTGTAATCAAGCGTTTGTGATAACTGGCAATGACTCTTTCACATCGCTGTGGAGGAATTTTGGCCCACTCTTCTTTGCAGAACTACGTTAGTTCAGCCACACTGGAGGGTTTTCGAGAATGAAAGGACTGTTTAATGTCATCTCCAACAGATTAAGAGTCCGGACTTTGATTTGGCCACTGCAAAATCTTAATTTAGTTTTTCTTGAGCCATTCAGATGTGGACTTGCTTGTGTGTTTGGGATCATTGTCCTGCTGTATAACCCAAGTGTGCTTGAGCTTGAGCTCACAAACTGATGGCCGGACATTCTCCTTCAGGATTTTCTGATAGAGTGCAGTATTCATGGTTCCGTCAATTATGGCATGTTGTCCAGGTCCTGAAGCTGCAAAGATCATCCCCAGATCATCACACTACCACCGCCGCCATGTTTGACTGTTGGTATGATTTCTTTTTATGAAATGCAGTGTTGGTTTTACGCCAGATGTAACGGGACACACACACACCTTCCAAAAAGTTCAACTTTTTTTCTCATCAGTCCACAGAATATTTGCCCCAAAGTCTTGGGGATAATCAAGATATTTTTTGCAAATGAGAGACGAGCTTGTGTTATTTTTGGTCAGCGGTGGCTTTTGCCTTGGAACTCTCCCATGATGCCGTTTTTGCCCAGTCTCTTTTCTTATTGTTGAATCATGAACACTGACCTTGATTGAGGCGAGTGAGGCCTGCAGTTCTTTAGACGTTGTTCTGGCTTCTTTTATGACCTCTTGGATGAGTCGTCGTTGTGCTCTTGGAGTAATTTTGGTTGGTCGGCAACTCCTGGGAAGGTTCACCACTCTTCCAAGCTTTCTCCATTTGTGGATAATAGCTCTGACCATGTTTCGCTGGAGTCTCAAAGCCTTAGAAATAGCTTTATCACCCTTTCCAGACTGATACATGTCAAATATTTTGTTTCTCACATGTTCTTGAATTTCTTTAGATCGTGGCACGATGTGTTGCTATTTAAGAATGCTTCACTTTGTCAGACAGATTCTATTTAAGTGATTTCTTGATTCAACAGGCCTGAGTGTGGCTAGTGAAATTTAACTCATCTTTCTAAAATAATGCTGTTAATCACAGTTCTTTCATGATTTAACCGGAGGGGGCAATTATTTTTCACGTAGGGCCACGAGTGTTTTGGACAGCTTTTTTTGTTTTCCCTTAATAATAAAAACCTTATTTTAAAAACTGCATGTTGTGTTCACTTGCATTATCTTTTACTAATATTTAAATGTGTTTGATGATCGGAAACATTAAACTGTGACAAACATGAAAAAATAAGAAATCAGGAAGGGGGCAAACAATTTTTCACACCACTGTATATAACATAAAAACACCATATTTAAGATTTATTAGGATTATTAATGCTTAAACCAAAATATGAAATAATATATTAGTATCGGTTTATACATTGTCAACCAGTAAAATAATATTTTACTAGTATATCGTAGTCTCAGACTTATTATTTTATAATGATACAATAGTTAATATAATACTACAAATTCAAGTATAACTATTAGTAGTCAATTACTTATTGTTTGTACGTATAAGTAAAGAGTAATATAGTTGTTAATTCTATCTTTTAACTACGTATCACACCAGTCATTGTTTTCACTTAATAATAATATTTTACAACAGTACTGTAATAATAATAGTTTTTTTTTACAATTGAATTGTAAAATTAAAATACCAATGTATTTTGCAGAACATTAGTAAAAATAAATTTGTAATATCTTTTTTAATTCTTTAATATTATATAATAATTTTGATTTTCCACTGTTCTACAAGTGTATTAATCTCATAACAATTATGAGTTTTTTACAATAACAGTATTCCAATAGCACTATCTTTTTAAATATCTTATGTACTAATTATTATTTTCTTTTACAATTGTACTTTAAACAAAATTATATATACCATTTTTCCACGTATTTAGATATAATTTATTTAGTTAATAATATACATATGGTATTTTACAGTTAATAATAATGTTTTATTTTAAAATTGTTCTGTACATTTTTTTTTTAATAGTTTTATTTATTAGACTTCCACTGAAAATGACTAAACTATGCAGCATCAGGGTGTCACATATTCTTCAGAGACTGTGTTTGTATTTATTGTGCGGTCTCATCACGCCACAATGAGCTTTTCATATTAACATTCAGCTCGAAACAAGCGGCTGCATCTCATTAGCGCCTCTAATTAAGCTGCATGTAAAGGCCCAGAGACGTTTGTGAGACATCTGTGATCATGTCTTAACTCCTAATTCTGCCTAATGAATGCTGATGAGGCGTCAAACCTGCGGATGCCAGCAGAAAGGCATTCTGGGAAATGTAGGATTAGTGTTTATCCAGACTCGGACACTGATGGACGGAGAACGCCTGTCAGACCACCGGCCTACATGTTCTTCAGCGGCACACACAGAGAAATCAATCTCCGCATCTCATTACCCTTATCAGCCGAGCAGCTCAGACAGCAGATGATTGGTCGACTGATCTGTTGCATTATGGGTAGCAGAACGAAGATATTTCATTCAAATCACTCACTAAATTCAGCTCACAGAGCCATCCATTATCATTCTGACTCATGAATGAGATCTCATTAATGTCTCAAATGTTTCTAACGCAGCGATGTGATTAAATAGAAGATTTCTCGATTCTCAGAAGCTTCTCCTGAGAAAAAGACCCAAGTCTCAGAAGAGATCTCAACAGCTGGGCTCAGATTTGCCAAATAATCTGAAAAATATACAAAATACACACCTCTCACCAAATAGATCAGCTTGAGCTAATACTGATGCTTACATGAACGGACTTAAGAGATGAGAAAGAGTGATTCGATTGCCTTCTGCCAGATTAAGACTCGTCTTTCTCATCTTAAACACTTGACAAATGCAGATAACTTAACAAAAATATATTACCAAAAAGTAATGTTCCGTTCTTTTTAAAAATGAGTCTAAATACTCATTTTTTAAAGTTTTTACATTCTCTGTATGTTTGCTGCCTCAGTATTTCTGTCTTGTTTTCCCCCAGTAACAATATATAAACTTCAATAAATCCGCTTGCATCATCTGAAAATCAACACGAACAGCTCCGTATTAGATATTACGTCTTGTTTTGATTTTCTAAACTAAGCATCAAAATGAGCTTGGGATTACGCTTAAATCAGAACAAATACTTCTCTGTTTCCCGTTTTATTAAGATTTTTTTCTACCAACCGCACCCGATATTGTTTCACGTATAGTGGGTTTTTGCAAGTTACTCACTTCATCTTTTAACAATTACGTTTCTTCTGTTAGTTCACTGAAAAAATGCCATTTCTGTCCTCGTTTTACGCACACCGTCATGTTATCTACAGCCCGGTTAGACACATAAGAATCAATTAAGATATTTTTGACATAAACCTGAGTTTTTACAAAACTAACAAGAATCCAACATAGGATCAGAAAAGCATCGAAAATGAATCTAACAGTGAAGGCATGGTTTAAATCCAAGCTTGCTTCGTGAGCAGATACGATTGCTTTACATGATAAACCATTTCATTTTGACTTTTTATGAATGCATCCCAAACATTACAACTTGTATAATTACACACACCACCATGATTGTGCTTCACTGTGTTTAATTGTCAATAAAAGCCTCAATTAAATCTGTTCATCATATAAAATGGTTGCATCTCTTCACAAGATTTAGACGACAGCATTCAATTCATTTTACAACGCATTTATTACCCGCTTAGCTCTTTTTTGGGGGGGACTTTGTTGCCTGGACTTTAAAATGAGGGACAGAAAACTCTCAGGCTTCATTTGTGTTTCGAAGATTAACCAAAGTCTCATAAGATTGGTTTGACATGAGTGAACTATCCCTTTAATATCCAAACTCATTTTGCTTCTCCAGTAAATGTATCTTGATTTAAAAATAGAATAAATAACATGTATATTCATTTAAAAACGGAGTATAGTCTGTCTGGGTAAAGACACGAGTTACACGAGTTTTAGCACCCTCTCATTAATAACACATTGTGAATTTTTTGCATAGTGTAGCTTTAATTGTGACGCATCCCCCAGCGCTGATCCTCACACAGGACAGAATGCACTGACTCTGTCTTAGTCTCTTGGGCACAAAGACACTCATTAGTTAGGTGTGGTTTAGCAGACATGCACGGCGCTCATTAAAGCAGTCGTCCTCTGGAGAACCAGCAGAGTAAATATTCTGCTAAACAGATACTGACCATCACACGGCACGAAATCTGCAGCTTCTTAAGCAGCATGACAGAGACAGTATCCATCAACAGTGAACAGGAATAAACATAATACTCGATATGACGGCTGGCAAATGTTCTCAGAATGTTCTGGCGAGGTTATTTCAAACATTCTTCCATTAATGTTAATAGAACGTTCAGTCGAAGTTATCTGGTCTTTAATGGTGTTCTCAAGACACTAGCACAACCGCATCTTTATACATCATTCATTAAACCTTTTATTTCTGAAAAGTTCCAGTTGGACGCTCGTTTAACAGCTTTCGAAACTACTTGTTTCAGGACGTTTAGAGAACATTCAAAATTAAAATTCCCATAACGTTTGCAAAATGACATAATGGAGCGTTCCTTTAACGTTTGCATAACCAAGAAACATTTTTAAAAACAATGTCCAGAGAACATTCAGAAATAACGATTTCATAACATAATGGAAACAGTAGCTAAATGCTCTTAGAACATATTTTTTTGTTTACTTTGTGAAAATGCATTGCTGCTCTCATTGTGAGTGATTCAGCAGAGCACGCTATTCTAAAGAGAAACTCTTGTCTTCAAAAAAACACTTTTTTAGTTTTTAGTTTTAGTAACCATATAGTCAAAAATCAAGCCCTGCCTTACATTTTTTTTCTCCCTGAATATCCTGTTTTGTTCAGAAATACATAACTTTTCTGTGAAATAAATAGGTTGTGAATGTTATTATGTGTTCGTATAAATATTCGTAAAATGCATCACCTGATGTTTTGTTGCTCTATAATGTGCACCAACCTGAAAAATACACTTTTCTTTAGTGCAATTTGATCTAAAGAAGCAAAATGTATTATCCAACGCTGCAAAAAATGATTTTCTTTACTGAGTATTTACTGATTACTAGTACACAAATATCTAAACATCTTAAATCAAGATACATTTACTTGAGAAGCAAAATGACTTTGTTTTCTGAAAAATGCATCAAAATAAAGTGAGTTTATGCTTAAAACCCAATAAAACATATCATGCTACATGTCTGCAAATTATATTAAGAGATCATTTTTTGCAGGCTCATACATGACAACAGTTGGTGGGAAGAAAAATTTTAAATAGAAATGATTTTCATCTCAGTATTTCATTCTTGTTTTACCCAGCACAAACATCTAAAATCTTATCAAGACACTTGACTGAGAGCAGAATGACTTGAGATTAAGTGTAATGCCTCACACTAAGTGAGTCTACAATGCTTAGAACAAGAACGCGTTGCATCTGCCAAAAGTCAGAAAAAATAATCTTGTTTTCTGCTTTGAATTAAAATTGTGTTTTTCTGCACCTGATTGGCGATATTTTCTGCTATTTTTGTCAGAAACCAAGGCGTAAGTAAAGGCAATGTAACATCGATTCCAAAAATGTTAGACATTTGTAAGGTAAAACAGACAAAAATACAAAGTGCAGTGCACTCTTGTGGCAGAGTGAGGCGGACTTGATTGAGTATTTCTCTACGTAACTCGTTCACTTACATTTTGAGCGTGTTGAGCGAGCTGAATTACCTGATCCGGCTGACCCTCGCCTTGGCGACTGCCAGTCCTGAGCCTCTGACTTCTCGCCGTAGCAGATCCTGTTAGCGGAGGCTTCTCAGGTTGTGCTCTGGAAGATGCAGCCGGCAGTGCCGTTCAACCCTGTTCCGACATATTTCGGGGTCTCTCTTCTGACCGTGCTGGAGCAGAGGGGTTCTGGAGGACGACCGATCCAGCAGAGAAGGAATGCTTGGAGCCAAGATCTTAGATCCGACGCTTTCGATGAACGCCGCGGGACGCCCGCTTTTCACTGAACCACCTCTGATACACACACACACACACCCACACACAAACACATACAAATATCTAACCACCCACCGACGAAAGAGTATTCTAGATACTTATAATCGTTTGTCTTGTTTTCCATTATACATTTAGTTTATTTATTTTAGTCTCGTTTTCTAACAAAAACATCCAAATGAATTGAGTTTATTATGGAAGCGTGCTTCTGTCATGGGAAAAAAAATTAATAAATAAAAAAAGTATTTGCAACTTTTTTACCCCCCCTCACAAGTTCCTTCTAAATAAAAAGGCTTTTATTTAGAATTGTAAGAAACAAGTCTGAAGTGTGAGAAAAAGTCACAATTACTTATTTTACAGATGTTTTTTTTAATCCCGAGCTTTCAAAGTTTATGCTTAACACAAGAAACAAACACATGCATGTAGTAAGACAAATAGCTTTGTTTTCAACTTTTTTTCTTCTTGTTTTAGGTATAACTCCCTTGATTTAAATACATTTTTCAGAAGGCAAAACACGATATTTTAAGTAATTTCACAACTAACATAACAGTCTCTTGATTTAATAATATTGTTTAGATACTTGTGACAAAAAAACAAGACAAAAATACGATTTTATAAGATTTAATTCTATTCTCTGATATTTTGGGAAAACCTGTATGTCATAATAAAACCAAGTGGCGTTTATTGTAAAGAAAGAAGCAGAAGCAGCACACCATCACAACACCTGAATATAAGAAGATAAGCTAAAACGATGAAGAAGAGCTGATCTGAAGCATTTGATGCACAGACACTTGATCTAATGCACATGTATACGTTTAACCGTTACTGTAAATAGAAATAGCACGGAAATCAAAATATATAAGCATACTTAATTCAGATATGACATATACAGTAACCATGTTTTTGAAACATACTATAATATTTGTTATTGTTAATTTGTTGTGACAATTCTATAGTTGCCGTGGTAATATAACAACAATAGTGCAATAAACCAATTACTTTACACAATACTGTACTAAGTTTTCTACAACTATAGGATATATATTATACTACTGTATTTATTACAGTATTATAGTTAATACTAAGTACAAAGTGTTGTAAATAGTATACTATTTATACAGTATAACATGCTGCACTACTGCATGGTTCAGAAACACTGTAGTATGTAGCCTACTATTAATTATTATAGTATTTTTTGTTCAAGTGGGTTGAAATAATTTCCCAAAATCATTAACGTTATCCTCAATTATCAGAGCAGAGATATTCAAAACAAAACACAACACAACATCAGAGTAACTGTTCATGTAACTGATGATGCTGATAAATCATAAACTCTTTAACATGGCAATAATATCATATCTAAGGTCGGTTCCTGCAGGAAGTTGTGTGCATCTTTCAGGATGTTAAATAATGACACAAAGACGCGACTTACCGGAAACTCTCGAGTCCTGCGGCTCTTAGGAGAGCATGCTGCTTCTGGGAAGTCTGTTGGAGAAACGAATAAAAGCAGTCTGGAGCTGGAAGCAGCAGGAGTTGGTCGTCTCCATGGCGACGGGGGATGCTTACGTCTCAGTCAGGTTTACTTGTAGCGCAGATAATAAGTTCTAATCGATCATATAAAACATCAAAGTACGCACGATATTTATTAAAAACGCTTATGTTTACAACAACTGTTTTAAAAAAAAAAAAAAACTGTCGCCACACCAAGAATAAATGAAAAATAAAAAGCGACAGCTGTCATTGGTTTAAGTTCGAGTAAACGTGTACTCTTGGCAACCCTGGCTAGCAGGTTGCGTTGCAGGCTGGGTTTAATCTGCGAGGATCTGCTGCCATCTGCTGGACTCGAGCGACGCTGCAAGCTCATCACTCGCGTTCAACGGTAGCTGTGAGACACCTTCTTAATTTTACCAAAATTATAGATCATATGGAAGAATACACATATTACTTTTTTTAAAAACAGCTATACGCTTTCAACGTTAATGAAAAATGCACTTTTTCGCCCACTAGTATTTATACGGTGTTAGTATGTGTGCGTATACCTGTGTGTGTATATGTATATATACTGTATATGTGTGTATATATATATATCTTTATGCTTTTAGTGTTTAAGATGTGTCATTTATCTGTGGTATACTTGTGTGTGTAATATATATATTTTATGATGCCCTAGGTCATATATATCTCCTAATATATGTCGTTGTGTTCATATGTGTATGTATGGTATTACTGTGGATGTATATAATCTCCTAATATCTATATATTATATTATCTGTGTGCTGTTTTATATATTCTCGTATGCATTGTGGATCCGTGTGAGGGGGGGGGGGATTTGGTAGATATATATCTGTTTATTGTAATGTTCATATGTGGGTGATATATATATATATGGTGATATAGTATGTGTATATGTGTATATAATATAATAATAGTATACATTATATACTATATGTGTGTGTTTGTACTATGTTATCTGGGTGTATATGTGTGTGTTAAATATTATATGTGTATATGTTTGTATATATATATATATGTGTGTGTGTGTACATGTTTACATGTATGTGGTCTCACTTTGTGACGTACTATATTATATTGTGGATGTATGTGTATTGTGTATATATATAATGAACAACACCCATTACTACGTTTACTGTGTTAGGCAACCCGGACGTGTCTTTGCACTTATATATCAATATGCCTTATATTGATGTTATTTTGACTGCTTCTATTATTGTCCCTCATATGTAAGCTCGCTTTTGGATATGAAGCGCTCTAAAGTGACTAAATAAATAAATAAAAATCTAGTCAGTTTGGTCAAAACTTTGGTATCCGCTGGATTAATTCTTGAAAGACTGAATCGATCACATTCCCTCAGATCCACAGCAGTGTTGTGGGGTAATGCATTACAAGTAACAGGCGCGTTTACGTAATCATTACTACTTTTCAGCTACCATACGTAAGTACTCATTTCTTTAATTTACAAGAAAATATCGGAGTTACTTTTTCAAAAAAATAATGCCAGTTACTTTGTTTTCCCATATATTTACTGATAGCTATCCTGTCCCCCAATTGGTTAGAAATCGGTGGAGATAACAGAGGCTAGTGTGCCGTGTTAACATGATTTATTAACTGTATTTCTAGACTAATGTGCCTGTGCATTACTTCAGTGCCACCTCACAAAAAACAGATTTAGTATGTCTCAAAAGGAATTAATGACAGTGAATGCAACTTCTAATATGGAATCAAACCTGCAATGGGATTACATATGTTGTAAATAACCAAATGTCTCTATCCCAGTTTATAACGCAATTCTTTGCTAAGCTGACACTTTTCGCCTTTGTGCAAAAGTAGAAGGTTTTAAATGTCATTGTAGTGACCAAACAGGGTGGCCAGGTCCCAGAAAAAAACTCCGTCCCAAATCTGACTTCTAACCCCATTTGCCACAATGATGAAAACTAACCCAATCACCGTTTGACAGCTGCTGGATCCCTCAATAGAACGGCTAAGCCACCAAGAGCAGAGTATGTGTTTCACCATACTGGGATCTGAATCAGATGGACACAGAGCTGCACTTCCTAACAGAATGCCCCAAAAACACAGATATACAGACAGTGTTCTATGATAAAATACAGCAGATCATCAGACATTTCAAACTCTCTCAGACCAAGAGAAAGTGGCGTATCTGTTAGGAGAACAGAAGAACTGCCGAGTGTTTGCTGCTCAATATGTGTCTGCCTGTCACCACAGAAGAGAACACACTCAGCCTGTCCGTGATCGGGATTCTTTCGGAGCAGCACAGCTACATTATATCTCGAGCCTAATAATACTGTCTCATATGTGTGTGTGTGATAGAGAGCTAGAGAGAGAGGAGAGAGAGAGAGGTTGGTGTGTTTGTGTGTGTGAGAGCGAGAGAGAGAGAGAGAGAGAGAGATTGAGAGAGAGAGAGAGAGAAGCAGAGAGAGAGAGGGAGAGAGAGAGACAGAGAGAGAGAGAGAGAGAGAAGAGAGAGAGGAGAGAGAGGTGTGGTTGGGTGTGTGTGAGGAGAAAGAGAGAGAGAGCACGCAGAGAGTGTGTGCCTGTGGTGTGTGAGGAGGAGAGAGGATAGGAGAGAGAGAGGTGTTCGTGATGTGTGTGGTGTAGAGAGAGAGAGAGACGTTAAACACACACTTTATTTTGCAATCATATCATGAAACAATTTTGTAATTGACACTTCCCAACAATGAATAAAGATACATTTTTAAATTCAGTGTTGACTACTCAAACCTCAGCAATACCAATTTAGCACTAATTCATCATCATTGTCATTCACAAAAATAAAATTTGTATTTATACACCACTTTCTTTTAAATATTAATATATCATTATTCATTTTATAAAATTCATACTCTATTTTAACTCTAGATTCCACTAAAGCTTTAAACAATTTTATTATATTAATTATTTCCCCTTCGTTTTCAATTTTATATGCTTTCCAAATTGTTAACTTTGCTTGACCAATTAAAAAATTGGAAAAGGTACAACACTCACTTTGAGACTTATAATATTTACACCCAAAAATGAACATTGTTTTTGAAAGATTCCAACCAAACCCCTTAAAAATATTCTCCAAAAGATCCAAAAGAGGTATAATTCTATAACAATTAGAAAAAATATGAAACACAGTATCTGGAACATTGCAAAATTTACAAACTAAAGATGTATTAAAATTACACTTATACAAAAAGGTCTTTGTTGCTAGTGCACAATGCAGAATGCGCCATTGTAGATCTCCTGATCTTTTTGGTAATGGACTTTTATAAAACAAATGCCATGAAGGCGATTGTACATCAGGAACCAAAAGATAACTCCTCCATTTTGTGTCTGTCTTATTTTTAAAATATTCACAAAATCTCGACTTTACACAAGCTATATATAAATGGCGCTTACTACTTTCAGAAAAACACATATGTTGAATTTCTTGTAAAGAAAAAAGTTGCCTTACACCTTCATTATCCTGCCAGTTGTATGGTGTAACAAATAATTCAGGAAAAGAACACTGATTTAACCCACTAATAAAAAAATCTTTGAGGAACTTATTTAACGATAAAGGGAATGATGTTTTTAACTTACTTAAAACATTTTTCACAATCCTTTCTGACCTTCTCCCCATTTGTTGAATAATCTCTTGTATAGAAAACCACTTATTTTGTTCTGTATCAATTAAATCTCCAACTTTTAAAACACCAGATGAAATAAAGGTGTTGATTTCAATGCTTGGTAAACTATATTGATGACATAACCATGAATTATAAAAAAGTGGTTCTTCAAGACCAAAATGATGCTCTCTCTCAACTTTAAATATACACCATGCACTTAGTACAGACTGATAAAACCCCCTAATGCCCAAACCTTCAACTACTTTTTTAGACATTAGAAATAATTGTCTGTCAAGTCCCATTTTACTAGTGGCTCGTAATACTGCCAAACCACACATTATCCAAGGCTTCAATTCCGTATTATAAAGCATTTTTGGGCTGATTGTAACCTCATAGCTTTCCATTTTGACACTAAATCAATAAGACCTTGACCGCCTTCAAACACAGGTAAATTCAAAATGCCTGGATGAAGCCAATGATGTCCTCCCCAAAAAAAGTTTACAAAATGTCTCTGGAGCATCTGTAAAAATCCTGCTGGAGGGTCCAGAACAGTCAATCGGTGCCACAACATTGATGCAGCCAAGTTGTTTACCACTAGAACTCTGCCTCTGTACGATAGTTGTTGTTGAATCCAACTCCATCTTTTTAATCTTCCAAGTACTTTTTCAACTACTCCATCCCAATTCTTTGTCATATATTGCGGAGTACCAAAAAAGATTCCAAGAATTTTCACTCCCTCTGTGTTCCAATGACACTGCTGTGGGAGATGAGGTGGATCTTCTCCTTGCCATTGACCAAACAGTAGTGCTTCTGTTTTGTTCCAATTCACCCGTGCTGAAGATGCTTTTTGATATAAGTCCAAACACTTGCAGTTCCAAAATATGCTCTTCTTTGATCATGATATAAAATAACCCCCGTAACGTCTGTAGCATAACAAGTGAAGTTTAACTGATAGTCGCGTTCGAATACTATTGGATTTCGCGAGGCTGAAATACCTTGTAGTTTTTTCCCTTAGAACTCTTAATAAAGGTTCTATAGATATTACATATAAAAGTCCAGAGAGGCTGCATCCTTGTCTTACACCTCTACGAACAGGAAAAGTTCTTGTTAAGGTTCCATTTATCTTCAGCATACTACAAACATCTGTATAAAGTATCTGAATCCATGAAATAACCTGTTCTCCAAATCCAAAGGCTGACAAAGTATTAAAAAGATATCCGTAATCGACTCTGTCAAATGCCTTTTCCTGGTCAAGAGACAAAAGGCCTACATCAAGTTTATATATCTCAGTAAGATGTAGTAGGTCACGCACCAGAAAAAGGTTATCAAAGATGGAACGTCTTGGAATGCAATATGATTGATTTTCATCAATTATAGAAGCCATAACCCTCTTCAAACAATTTGTTAATGCTTTTGAAAGGATCTTATAATCTATTCCAAGTAAGGAGATAGGACGCCAGTTTTTCAAGAATCCTAAATCTCCTTTCTTCGGCAATAACGTTATTATGGCTCTTCTGCAACTGAGGGGAAGAATTTTAGATTTTTCACATTCAAGAAACACAGCATATAAATCTGGTCCAATCAATGACCAAAAAATTTGATAAAAATCAGAGGTCAGTCCATCTAACCCCGGAGATCGTCCAGAAGATTGTTGTTTAGCCGCTATGCTCAATTCTTCAAATGAAAGTGCTTTTTCCAGTTGTATCTTCTCACCTGCACTCAATTTTGGAACTCCACTGAGAAAAAAATCTATTGCCTTACTTCAGAATCACAAGGTTGAGCACTATAGAGTTCTTCATAAAAGGACAAAACTTGTGAAACAATTTCTCTCTTTTCTGTTGTCTCTCTTCCATCAGATAGTTTAAGATGAGTAATCAGCTTCTTTTGCCAAACTTTTCTTTCCAATGCAAAAAAGAAAGATGTTGAAGAATCCATATTATTAAGCTGAGTAAATCTTGCTTGTACTTTTGTTCCTTGATCTCTTTCTTCATGCAAATTTTTTAAAAGAAAGTTATATTGTTCAAGCAAATCTCCACTAGTTCCATCTCTCCCACTTATGGAGCTATTCAATCTCATTATTTCTTTTTCCAGCTGTTCAGTTTTCTTCTGGATTTCTTTTGCATTGTTTTTTACATACTGTTGACAAAACGACTGAATCTGAATTTTCCCAATGTCCCACCATTGACTTAGGGACTTAAACTCTGTCTTTCTCTCTCTCCAAGCTCTCCAAAAGAAAGGAAATAAATGTACAAATGTATGATCTTGCAGCAAGTTGTTATTAAAATGCCAATAAGATTTGTAAATTGTACTTGATGTTGTAACCATAATAGAAACATAATAATGATCAGAAATGGGTGTAAGATTAATTCTACTATCAAAAAATCGTTCTCTTCTACCCTTCTGAACATATATTCTGTCTAATCTAGCCCCTGATATTATATTTGAATTCATTTTCAGCCATGTATATTGCCTACTTTTAGGAAAAGATTCTCTCCACACATCTACAAACGAATGGAAAAGTATTACCTTCTTAAGAGCTTCTGCTGAATTAAGATGAGGTTCATCATGATTCCTATCTACTGTATGATCAAGAGTGCAATTAAAATCTCCAGCCACAATGATACAATTTTCACGAGAAATATTATTCATAGCTTCCTGTAACTTCTTAAAAAATAAAACTCGTTCATATCCAATTTTGGGAGCATATACATTGATAAGGGAAAAGGACACATTTTGTAAAATAATATCTACTTGCTGCATTCTTCCAGGAATAATTTCTATCATATTGGAAGCGTTACCCTGGACACTTTCCGATATGAGAACAGCTACTCCAGCACTTACACTAGAACCATGGCTAAGAAACCTCTGCCCTTTCCATTCATTTAGCCATTCTGCCTGGTTATATATATCTATGCGTGTTTCTTGCAAGAATATCACACTAGCCTTTTTAAAAGCTAAAAATTTGATGAGAGCACTTCCCTTTTCTTTATTACGACATCCATTTAAATTTAATGATCCAATTTGTAAAGATGTCATAAAATATTACTGTAATACAGCGATCAAAACAAAACCTGTCCCTCTACCGAATCAATTAAATTTGAGTCTTTGCCTGATGGATCATCTTCTTTACTTTAGTGATTATTTTTTTGAGACGGTATCGTTTTTGTCTGCTAAACTCCTCAACTGTAGCATTTATCATAACATCCCTACAGGAAGCAAAAAATTTCCTCAAATCTGGAAAAAACAAATCGATTTGTGGATTCCGCACCCCTTTAGTTTCATCAAGAAAGGTGCTAATCTGTCTCGTCGAGTAGGATTTCGCTTCACATCCACTCAATTCTGATGTCCCTATTGGAGAATCATTGTCTCCAACTTCAAAGAAACTCTCGATACTTTCACACTCATTGTCTGACTCACTGTCAGATCTCACGACACCAGAGCTAACTGTGAACTGACTACATGACCTGACTAGGCATTTAGATTAGTTACCGGTGAATTCTGCACTCTTGCAAATTTTTTCATAATAAACAACAAATTGTGAGTTTTTGCAAATGTGCAGAACTCGTGCTGAACTGAAGTCATTGATGCTTCAGTGATGGGGAACAGTCTTTGGTCGCTTTCTGTATATAATGTGTTTCCAGTTTGAATAACCATTTTGTTCAATCAAGTCTTGATTTTCTAATGCATAAAAAACAAAAACTATGTCATAAATAGTTTTCAACTTATTTTGTTTGTGGAAGCCTACATGAATGACATGTAATGCACACAAAATGCACACTGTTAACCATCCTTAATAATCATCATTATAAAAATCGGGGGTTAATAACTGACCATAACGATTAACAAGTGAATCAGGTGTAGCCAAGCTCCAGGAATAGTAGTCAGAGAAAGTAGAAAGCATTGTAGAGATTTGTGTATAAGAAATGCATTTTTTGTTCTTAAGGTTAGGGAAGGTTCACTTAAAACAAAACATTGTTTGCCATTACAAAAAAAAAAAAAAAACTGAGAAGTTTTGTAGATGGTTGATTGTGTATGACTAAAAAGTATTTTAAAAGTATAGTAGCAATTTGAACCTTAAATTGAAACAGCTTCAAAACTATGCAAATTGAAAATAGAATATTTGAGAGACTGCTTTTATTCTGTTTCATAAAACATTTATACTGTGTGTTCCAGTCCTTTGAACGCTCTCTTTTTTAACCTGCTATAGCTGTGTATGGCTTACACCCAGGCAATTCACTACGTTTAAGTCCCCCCTCCGTAGCCTGTTAAAAAGGCTCCCGTGGTTTGGCAAATTTTTTTTTGCTTTAATATTGAAGTCTAATGTTTTAGAAAGACATGAGGGTGAGGAAATTATGACATTTACGAATGATTTCATGGCCACCTCCACGTGAACTAGAGACCAGAGGCATATCTAGAAACCAGAGCATCACAGCGTCATATAGGGCACTTTCCCACCATTGGGCCAAACCGTTGCGGATCCAGCCCAGCTGGTTCAAATATATGGTTGCAGTTTTCCACTGGGGGGAAAATTGAAGTAGCCAGACAACAAACGAGTGAGCGGCACCATCACTACACGCATTCTAGCAGCACGGTTAGCTAACTGTAATGGTTTGCAATCATGCGGGCGAACCAGCTCAAGTGGAAATCTAACTGTAACCATTCCTTACATCCTTAGAACGTTCGGCCCCCCCCCAGACAGTGGAAAGCAGCCGACACCAGAGTTTGCTCTTTTGATTGGGCCGGTAAGCAACCACCCAGAGCACCATATCAACCGAATAACAATGTGCTGAAACACTGTAGCCCTGATCATTCATTGACTGGATATATTTTTCTTACAATAATGGCATTATTAAAAGGTCTTGTATTTCTTTATGGCATGAGACATGCGGTGATGTTTGTGGGTTTTTTTCTTCAGACCCTCATCACAGAGACATGTACATCAACAGCAGTGACTATCTGGCCTTACTGGACAATGAAAAAGCAAATCCCAATTCTACTGGTGAGGCAACAGATCACATTACCAGCTTTCTTAACCCTTGTGCGTCAATTAAAAAAAGTTACACATAGGTGCATAGTGGACAAAAATGTCCATGTCAAAAAACTGTCATAAAAATGTGAAGCTTGGGAGCACAGACTTAAGTTTGGTCTCATTTTAAAGAAGACCCATGGCAGATTATTGTTGAAGTAAAAAAAGTTTAAAAAGTGAAACCAAAAAAAAAAGTTATAGAGGTTTAAGTTTATGAAAATGATTTCTGAATCTTTTATATAAAATATATATTTTATGAAACATGTTGAACTCTAAACCTGCTAGAAAATCAAACTCATAAATCTAAACAAGTTGTGTTCCAAATATGAGGTTGATATCTCCAAAAATGAGCTTTCAGTAAGATAGTACCAAATTTTCCCTATTAGATGCCAGCAAAACTCCGCTGGTGCACACAGTGGTTGGATTTGTGATTTGCAGTACAGTAGTTTTTCTCTCTCAAATATTACAAGCAAACAACATTTTTTTGACACGCATACAAACCACACTCTGATATCCATACCAACACACCCACACAATTGTAGCTGCATTATTTATCCAATTGGCTCTATAATATTCAGAAGCAGAAAACAGAAATAAAGCAAGTATATGCTTTATAGGCCAAACCTGAAAAAAATGGCACCATCTGGTAAAAAATAGTAAAAAATATAATTTTAAAGCCTTGCCAACAGAATGAAAGCCTATCAACAAAAATTGCATCATTTTACAGTTAAATGGCACTGCGATTAAAAATAGCAGTTTTAATGGGTTTAAGGACATTTTTGTCCTTAAGGTCCTGAGAAGAAATTTTTTTGTACCTAGTGCAAAACAGATTTATTAAAGGGAATGGAAGTGAAATAGTAAAATTCCAGTAAAAATACACACCTGTGCCAAAATGTGTGCAGTTGGCAATAACACAGGCAAAAATATATATTAAAAAAAAAACTAAGAAGGAACATTTTTTCCAAAAGGTCAAAGTCTATTTTCTGTAAGAAGGTGATGATTGTGATTTTCTTTGGCTTTGAGTGCCAGGGCTTGCTTCCTTTTTTTTCCAAGGAAAAATTGTTTATTGCTGGTTTTTGATGTAGTATTTTCTTTGCGCAGCTTGGAAAAAAACGTCTTGCGCATTAAGAAAGCTGGTGTGATGGGTGCTGTGATGGGTCATCACACCATGGCAAGTCAAGGTGGTTAATTGACTTGTCAGTTTGTCCACCTTAAATCTACTTCATAAAAGCTGGAAACATAATTTTTTTTTGTCTTCTTTGAAAAAACGATTTTTTTTTATGATGCCTCGTTTCTTGCTTTTCAGTCAGTGGGACAGTTCTTTGATGAGACTGAAAAACAGGCGTTGAGATTGAAAACACCAGAAAAGTAAGAATAATTTATTTAGCCGTCGGTGTGTGTTTGTGTGGTAATATATATAAATATATATATATATAATATATATCGTATATATATTATATATACAGTTGTGCTCAATTATTCATACCCTTGGTAAATATGATCAAAGAAGGCTGTGAAAATTAATCTGTATGTTCAATCCTTTAGATATTTTATTTAAAAAATTTACTAAAAACCTAACTTTTCATTGGAGAATAAGAATTTAAAATGGGAAAGAAATCTCATTATGAAATAAATGTTTTTCTCTAATACACATTGGTCACAATTAATCACACCTTTTTATCCAATAACTTTGCAACCTCCTTTTGCCAAGAGAACAGCTCTGAGTCTTCTCCTATAATGCCTGAAGAGTTTAGAGAACATCTGACAGGAGATCAGAGACCATTCCTTCATACAGAATCTCTCCAGAGCCTTCAGATTTCCAGCTGCTCCTCTCAGTTAACCCTCCATCCTCATTCGATAGGGTTCAGGTCAGGGAAGCTTGGTTTTGTTCTCAGTGACCCATTTTTGTGTTGATTTTGATGTTTGTTTGTGGATCATTGTCCTGTTGGAAGATTCAACCATGGCCCATTATAAGATTTCTAGCATGGACAGTCAGTTTTTAAAAAATGTATCCATTGGTATTTTATAAAATCCATTATGCCATCTATCAGAATAAGATATCCAGGACCTCCGGCAGAAAAACAGGCCCACAACATTAAAAATACAGCAGTACAGTATATTTCATTGTACACATGGGGTACCTTTTTACTCATGTGTGCACCAAACCCATCTTGAGTGTATGCTGCTAAAAAGCAATTTTTTTTGTTTCATCTGACCATTGAACCCAGTCCGTTAAGTTCCATTCGTTGTTCTAGCAAATCAATTGCTGGAGTTGTTTTTGGATGAGAGCGTTCTGTTTATTTTTTTCTGAAGCCCACTGTGACGAGAGGGGCGGGGCCGAGAGCAGTGGGAACGGAGCGAGGCCGGTGGAGTAATTGATAATGAGCGACACCTGAACCACTCACCGGTCTCGAGTCTCACGGAGGAGCTCCGGACGGATAAACAAGGAGAGTGATGACAGTGAAGGAGAGAGGGACCAGGCCACGGATTGGATTTTGTGTTTTGGTTGTTGTGCGCGACAGTCGTCGCGCGGGGTGGCGCGATATTTGTGTTTTTTTTATTATTAAAGTTTTATTTAAATATTCGCCGGTTCCCGCCTCCTTCCCGTGACTACGAACTGTGTTACATTCCAAAATAAACAGTTTTTTGTGGCTTTATGACCCAAGACTCTCTATTTTCTGCAGTCTCCAGCTGGATCTCACACTCTCCTCCTCACCGTGCATTAGGACCATATAGACACACGTCCTCTTGCTGTATTAGAGAAAAATATTTATTTTATAATGTGATTTTCCCCCACTTTCACATTATTTTATTTTTTTACTTTAATTAAAGGTTAGATTTTTATTTTTTGAATGAGTTATGAGTGAAGGAAAGATCAAAGTGGATAACAATGCGCATATGATACTCGCATTCAAGTGCCCTTCCTTATGTCTTGGAATCCTTGGATCTGACCATACCCAGCCTCGATTTTGATCGTAACCATGGCGAAATTTTGGGGCCAGTGGATTTTTTTTTTTTTAAACTTACTTTTGCGAACTAGTCCTAGGTTTTTCACTCAACCTAAACAACCTGCAGTACACTTCTCTGGGACTCTTGGATCAATAATTATCAAAAAAGGTGGTTTGTACAGGGGTAGCCTAAATGGGTCATTTAGAAAAGGACATGGCAAAATATAACCAAAGACTATAAATAAATCACCTAAACAAAAACCAAAACTCTACAAAACTACAGACGTGAGCCATGCAACAGATGATTCTAATCAAATGCCCGAAAAAAGAAAAAAAATCATATATTCATAAAAACCCTAGATCTTCATATAATATGATAGATCTCTTCATTCTGAACAACTTTGCCTCTAGGACCACTGCTGTCAGTCTGTTCTTTAAATATTTGAGAATATTTATTTATTCTAGGTTTTTAACTATTCTCTGGACTGTCTAGGTCAATAATTAACAAATAAATGTTGACCCTTTGCATTTGGACAGCTATAATAAGGTCATTTAAAAAATATGGTCTTAATCTTAAAGTGAAGTAACATGTGGCCAAGTATGGTGACACATACTTGGAATTTGTGCTCTTCATTTAACCCATCCAAGTGCACACACACACACACACTACTGTGAACACACACCCGGAGCAGTGGGCAGCCATTTTTTGCTGCAGCGCCCGGTGAGCAGTTGGGGGTTCTGTGCCTTGCTCAAGGGTCTCACCTCAGTCGTGGTATTGAGGGTGGAAGAGAGTGCTGATTATTCACTGACAATTCCTGCTGGCCCTGAGACTCGAACCCGCAACCTTCGGGTTACAAGTCCGACACTCTAACCATCTCAAAAGTTTTTGACATTTGACATCGGCAGCTCACTGAAGCACCATAGAGTTAATATTACGCAATTAATTCACGACTTCAATTTATATACCTCAGAGAAAATTCCAGGGTCCTCAGTGGAGGGTGTCCACAGGCGCAGGCATGAGGCCCCCTAAAGCGTGAGGCCCAGTGCGGTCACACGCTTCACTCAGCCCTCATGACGGTTCTTCATGTACACATAGCTTAGGTTTACAGTTCAGTGTGCTTTGCTCATATTCCTCATGATTCTGGCTTGTTTTCCAGGTGTTTTTGAAGGACTTATTTGGGCTGAAGTACACGCGAGGAGATCTGGTTCTGTGTTCAATGGCAGGTGTTGCACATGTCTTCTGGCACTCCAATGAAACCGTTTACAAAACCTGCATTGAGAAATGGCTAACGTAGAGACTGACAAAGACCCACACTTGACTACAGATCTTTCTCTATTTTCTATTCATTGATACAGTCTTGCATATTTTGTTACAGTATGCTAAAGCATTGCATCAGAACACATTTCTGTTATTGTGTCCACTGAAAGCCTCTACGACAGAGACACACATTCAGTAAAATATAGGTGTAGAAAGTGCCTGAGGGATACATTTCTCATTTTGCAGAAAGGTTTGGATCTTAACCACAATTTTTCAATGTGTTCCTTTTTTTGTAATTCCTCTTTTGATTTAAGTAATGTGTTTGATGTGGCCTGTGCTGCTGCAGGAACATTCATGCCTTACATTTGATTCATTTGGACATGACTAAAATCCAAGTGCAATGATAAAGGAGAGAATCAGGGGAAAAGGAGAAAAAGGGATAGTGTGAAAGAAATAGGGAATGCATGGAACATTACCTCTCACTTCACATCCTTCAAGCCTCAGCCCAACACTGCATGTTCGGCCCTAAAGGGATTTGACTCTGAACTGCTCATTCATATTAAATACTCCTGTTAGGGTATGTTTACTGTTATTTTATGCTAATAGAAACCTGGTGTTTTATGCTTGAAGATTATCTTGCTGTAACAAGGTGTTCAGTTCACATAGTATCAACTTTCACATTTTTAGAACGATTCATAAAAGGGATCAATAGAAGCACAATTTGAAAGAAGGCGCTTATATGAAAGGAAATCTATTTCCCCTCTCTGAGATAAAGCTATGCTGTACAAAACATATTTTTGCCATATTTATTGATATCATAGCAGTGTTTTGTGTATTGTTTTATGTTTTAGCTTGTTTTAACTGTTTTTATTAAATGCTTCACATGGGGGGTTAATGGATAGTTTAACCTAAAGTAAAAGTAAAGTTTTTAAAGTATAGTTTCAAAACTAGTTTTGTTCAACATTTCACACTTGACACCATGAAACATCTCCAGATGTAAAGTTTGTTAATGACTTAAGTGTTTTAGTGTTTTTACTTAAGCCAGCTTTCAGAATAAAATGTCCATTTTATGTTGTTACCAGTGTTGTCATTTGTTAAGTGTTGCCCGTGCAGTCTTTGAAGAAACAGAAACAGAAAGTTCTAGAAGCTGTTTGTGACACTGAATCAAATTTCATATGAAAATGCTTTCTGAGGCATGCATAAATCTAACTAGCTGTCTAAACCATGTGGCATTACATGTACAAGTAGAATACATTTTGGGGTAACCTGCCCTTATATTCATATGCTGTAAATAGTGAGTGTCAGTATGCCTGCTTTAGTCAGGAACTGTCCACCTAATGAAAAAAGCCAGCTGAATGACTTAAAGCACTCAATCCCAGTTCGTCAGACGTGCCATTGATTGGAGTGGCCGTCAGGTTTTATTTGTTTGTCTGCAGGTTATGCAACATAGTAAGCGCCCTGATAAGTTTACAACAACCACAGCAATGGCTTTTAACACAGACATATATAATCTCTGAGTACAAGTGAAATTGTGCTTTCCAAATCATCGTAGCCTAACTCAGAAAATTAGCTTCTCCATCCATAACGTGTGCAACATACCAGACACCTTCATCCATCCAATCATGAGTGAACACAGAACATTGTTTGTATAACAATGTCAGTTTAATCGACTATATGATGCCTCAAAATCACATTAAATGCTTTTTTAAAAATGTGGGGGAAAAAACTGAACCAAATAAAATGGACATGGAAAAGCCCAGGACACACTAAGCCGACGGTCGGCCAATGCCGGGTGGTTTTTGAGCATTGGTCGGTTTTAGTTTTTTTGGTGTGTTCTGCACGATGGATCTAGTAGGACACCGTCAGCGTTTTTTCGGCCGGTTCTACATTCATAGAGTAGAAAGTAATTACATTAATTATCACCCTCCTCTATACTATAATACTGCCTATACTTGTCCTGTGAAATCTTTTCCTATGGACTCTTTATTTTGAAAGTTAACTCAGACTTTCATTTTGTATTTTGTTCTTCAGTGATTATTTGCTTTTCGTGTGTTTTATTTCCGGTTTTTCATGGTTCCCTTGGTTACATATCATCAATACCTGTTTCTAGTTTAGTTGTTCATTATCGCTTGTGTGTATTTATGATATATTATGATATGAGGTATATATGATATTAGGTATTAGGTATATATGGCCTGTTAAAGTAGGGTGACCCTACTTGCCCGTTTACCCGGACACTTCCTGGCCAGGATTTCTCTGTTGCCTAAACAGTGTTGCCAGATTGGAAATGTCCAAGTATGGTACCAGAAGTTCAAAATTGTCATATTTGGAAGAAAATTATCGTACACAAGCCAAACGTTCAGAATACAGCCATTTATCTAGATTTTACAGCTATTTATCCTTTTCAGCACTCATTTTCAATACTTTATTTCTAAACTATCAAACTCAGCTTTGAAAAAAAACTGACCTAAGTGTGGCAGAAACGTTAACTTGTGAGAGAGAGTCATTCTCCACGATGATTGGTCGAGAAAACGTGAGATGAGATGAAAAACGTGAGATGAGATGAAAGACATGCGTAACGCGTTCAAGTCTCCTCACAATCATGAAGGTACACGTACAGTAGGATCCACAAAGCTAGATCAAGGAGTATAGAAGCCCTATGATTGCAACGACTATCATTTGGTGTCACAAAATTCTGAAATTATCGTACATTATGGTATTATTGATCGTACATTGTACAGAGGTCAAAATTATGGTACAAATACGATAATTATCGTACATCTGGCAACACTGTGCCTAAAATATCTAGGTTTTGGCTGTTTTCCTGTTCTCATACTTGCTGAAGGTAATGATCGAAAAGTAGTTTGACCAATAACATGCAGGCATTGTACATAATCGACCAATCGTGGCGCGTGAGAAGGTGGGATCTACAGAGAACGGTCAAAGCGATGCAAATAAGCACACATATTAGGTGTGTTGGACTTGGAGCAATGCTGCGCAGATCGATCGGTGTATGACATCAGAGTACCGTGAGAGCGATTCGAAAGCATGTAAGGAGGATCTGCTCTCGAGCTCTCGCGGGTTTACGAAAACAAAACCAAAACCTGGATATTTTACACAATATAGAAATCCAGGCCTGGACGTGTGCGGGAAAAAGATCACACATCGTCACCCTAGTTAAAGCCAGTCTGGTTGCTGATATAACAAATAAACCCTATAGAAGGTCATTTTATTTGATACACTCGAACCAGCCTCCAGATTAGATAGGGGAATCAGTAGTTCAGTTTTTTCCATTTCTGTGTTTTTGGCCTGTAGGGAGATTTGTTTAGGTCTTTCTTTGACCGGGCAATTAAGTCAGATTAGCAAAGATAAGAGTGAAGGACAAAACCTACATAAGATCATAAGTGGGCAGCCAACTGATGTTGAAAAGAAAGGTCAAATATGCTAATCAAACTGACGTAACGTTGATTTGATGTCAAACGTCAAACATATTGGCCAAAATATACATTAAATTTCAGTGTGGCATTAACTTCCTATTTTCACCCAATGACCACTGAAAGAAATTGCCGTCCAAACTGAACGTAAAATTATGTTACAGCATCTTGATCAAGTCTTGACCAATATTTCACGTCAAATTGATATCAAGCGTTTTTATGTCCCATGGTATTTTCATGGTAGCTATTTCAAGAACACCATAGCACTACCATGGTGAATGTCCAAAAAATGTGCTTCTATGGTTCTAGATGATGACAGTTACCAAGCAAATTATTTTGGTACATCAACATATAAATATGGTTAATTTATGTCATTCTTTAGCAGGCTAGCAAAAAGTGTAACGCAGCAGTACACTGGCAGGGAGGCAAGGGATAGTTGACCCAAAAATAGGTCACTTCATTCCAAACCTGTATGATTTTTTTCTTCTGTGAAACATAAAAGATTTTAAACAATGTTTGTAACCAGGAAATTAGTAGTTTTTTTTTTTAATAGACTGAATATAGCTCACATCAAAATAAATATTTAATGGCAATGATTTGTTGACAGGCTGTCAAAACAATTCTTTTTTAGCATACTGAAGCCTCTCCTCTAACATCTGATCAAAAAAGATGGCGTCATTACCACAAAAGCCTTCTGTTTTTTGGAGTTTACATAATATCCATACATTAGTCAAAAACTGAAATTAATTCATATTTTTATCAGAATTATCCATGCATTTTCCAAAACGCTTATCCTTTGTACCGTCTTGGGCCGCAGGTGAGGAGACACATGGACAGACGGCCCATCCATTGCAGGCCTCACACACACATTCACACACTCACTCAAACCTGTGGGCAATTTATTGCTTCCAATTCACCAGTGATGCATGTCTTTCAATTTTTTTAATTTAAATTTGTATTGGAATAATACATATCAAAATTATTTATCTTACATCTGAGTCTTTTTGGAGATGAATGCATTTGTTTTCTTTTCTTTTATGATTTAACCACTGGGAGAGCAAACAATTCTCATTCACTGCATTGCTTTAATAGAAATGTAGTTAATCTAATTACTTTTAAAAGGTATTTGACCTAAATTAATATTTGACCCTTTTTGCATTACTATTATATCAGTAACGTAACAATTGAAAAACACATTAGAGTGACACCACAACATACAGTAAGGATGCTGTTACCTTGACAAAACAAGCTTGTGGCCTCATATACAACCTATTTCACATTCCCACAGGTTAACATGTTGTGGTCTGAACATGCAATGATGTTCTCACAAGTTAATATGTGGGCTTTGATTAGGGTTAGATAAGTACAGTAAAAATCAATGACCAAAACCCATCTCTTCCCGGACACCTTCATGAGAAATAAACTGGTTTTGTGCTTGTGCCACACTACAGATATCTATATAATCTGATTTATTCACTAACATGCCCATCTTAATTGGGCGGAAAATATAGTAAATCATTGAATAATAAACCTACAGAAGCCATGAAACTACACATCTTGTAAGTCATTTGAGCAGGGGTTCTCAGCTCTGGCCCTCAAGGTCCACAACCCTGATCAAGCACACACGAACAAGCTGATCGAAGTCTTCAGGACTGCTAAAAAAGTTAGAGGCTGGCAAGTTTGGTCAAGGCTGGAGCTTGAGGTCCAGAATGGAGAAGCCCTGAATTTGAACAAAAAAAAAAAAAACCCAGGAGTAAAGAGCAAAATAATTTATTTTTGGGGTGAACCATCACTTTAACCCCTCAGTTTCACTGTGAGAGAAGGTTGTTTATTTCAAGGCCATTTATTAATTTACTCTCATAATGTGTGTCCATTCTGAAAATCCAAACAAACCTGCAGTTGAGCTTGGGAATTAAAGCATAAGAGAAACATATGGATAGTTGCAGACAACAGCAAACCAGTTCTAACTGGGCCATTTCTGCCCCTAAAACCTCAGACTGAAGTGAATGCATAAGAAAACAAAGTAAATATGATTATGCAATGATTGTACATGAGTGTCTCAATAGTTGGGTTTCTTGTTGATGAGTAGGCAAAGGGAGGACAGCGCCGCCCCGAGTCTGGAGGCTTCGCTGCAGGCGGTGGGCAGCAGGGTGTAGTCTGTCAAACGCTGGAAAGCCTGAAACAGAGAAGCAGCAAATATAACAAACACAGCTTCTGCCATCCTATCATATAATCAGCCATGAGAAAAGCAGCTTTCTTTAGTTTGATCTGTTTCTTCTATTACCTGCAAGCAGACACAACTACCAGCCAAAGTGGATTTTTATTTACTCAAATTTTACCTGACACTAGCATCTAGTTTAACAGGAAAGACAAGCCAATAGACATTCCACAAACTATAAGTAACTTTGCAAATACAGCTAACTCTCATTACAGTATAAGTAGACTCTTACAGTAGGTTAGGGTTACTGTTAGTAGAATAAGTTGACATGTACTTGCAAAGTTACTTATAGTCAGCTGATCGTCCATCAAAATAAAGTGTTAGCAGACATGAAGCAGACAGTCTATGACAGCTAGCTGACATGGAGTTGCAGAGTTACTGATAGTCAGCAGAATGTTTAAAGTGTTACCGTTGTTTGTCTATCTATATCAGATCTACACCTGAGGACCCCTGATGATAGTAGGGCTGCACAGCTTATCGAAATAAAACCAAAATCGTAATTTGTTTTAATGCAACTATGAAATTGCAAAGGCTGTGATTTTTGATGAAAGAAATATATGATCAGAATAGCTTGTTTGGTTTGCACTTGAAAAAGCAACCAAACATTTTCTCAAAACTGTAATGAAAAGCGTTTATAAAGCTTTAGTTCAATGGAAGACTACATTTAAAGGTCCCACCCTCCCTGCATAATTACTCTCCAAAGCCACGCCTCCTCCAAAACACATGAGCGCGCACAAGCAGACCGGAGGCTAAACAGCGACACGATGAGATGAGATGGCGCAGGTGGAGGGTTGAGTGCAAAGCTGTCAGATTACCTCATGTCTCATTCATCGGTGAGAAATTATTACAGTGCATAATATTACAATAATAACACCTTTCATTCTCGCTGAAAAATGTCAGAGGATTTCGATATGTTAGATTTTGCTGTATTTGGCTGAGCAGTGGTTTGGGTGGCTCGCCAATGATTTCTCTAATACATAAAATAAGTTCAAAATAAATTAGTCATTCACCATAATAATCAATGAATATTCGAAGATGCCACAATCCCGCAAAGCTGATGGTTGTAAAAACTGCCGGGATTTAAATCCCCGAAGAAACGGGCTAACCTTTCACAGGTGAGAATGGGTTGCTTTGTGTTTTTAAATGTATTAAATCAATATTACAAGTTTACAAGTTTTGAAACATTGGTAACTTATGTTACTGTTATGGTGAATGACGTCAAGTTGACCGTTCAAACCCATTTATGTTTTAAATAGGGCTGTCAAGTGATTATTTAAAAAAAATGTAATTACATAATGTGCTGATTAATTAATCAAATGAATCTCAAATTAATGAGATTAATTAACACGTAGCCTACATCATGTGTCGATTAAAGATAAAGTTATTATTAAAGATTATAGTTATCATTGTGTTAATTTAGAAAAAAAACACTGAATAGACAATTACAAAAAGGTAGCTGAAATATACATAGCTTTAGAAAGAAATGTATTAATTCAACATAAAAAATACAAATAAATAGTGATAAGAAATTATTTGAAAAAGAAACGCTTCTCTGAATATAAAACTAAAAGCGCCAGTAGATGGCAGCAAATCCCTGTCTTAAGTGAGTCATTCAATCATTCATTCATTCATTCAGTCGATTCGTTCAAACGGCTGATTCATTCAGAAACGAAGCAAGTGACTGCCTTTATAATGGTCCACTGAATCACTGATTCACTCGATTCGTTTAAAAACGTGGATTCATTAATGAAACACCGCTGTGTGTTGATCTGAGACGCACAACAGTTCTCCTAGGGGTTTATTTTCATTAGTGAAATTACTGACAATGTGTCTAAAATGTAATTATTCACTTTTACCTTATCTTCATTTTTAGGTAAAAACTGTTATGTAACCTATTTTTGTTCTTCTACCAGCCAATGATGATTCTGAAAGAAAGCACAGTGTTTGATATAGTAACACATGCAGCTTTCACGAGCATCTGACTGACAGAACCGTGCGCTTGTATTTCAGCCAGCGGTGCTGTTAATGTTATGGTTATTTTAGCAAATAGTTTGCTCCTTAAAATTCAGTTCAGCAGCATTAAGTTGAAGAGGGTAAACTTTATCACTCGACTGAATCTACACATGCATTTCAGGTGTTCTTGCTCCGTCCAAGCAATGAATGCACGTCTTTGAATGAGCGCTGTAGCGTATTCTTCAACCGCTCAGGTAATGTCAATACGACCCATTTCAGGAGCTGCCAAAATTATATTTTTTAAATCAGTTAGGGCTATAGAAATGCATTTTAATATTTACAAGTAAATCTTAAAAGTTTTGACTTCCATCAGGGGTGTTAAAGCCTTCTTTAGGGGGGTCAGACCGCCCGTAATTCGCACCCTGGTGTTAATGGTCAAACTGTACTTACAACTGTACTTAAAAAGTGGCTGACAATAATAAATATTCTTATTAGGAATAAAACTGCCTCATTTTTGAACTGTGCATAGCTGTAGCTGAGTAGTAAGACCTACTACATTACTGTATTTTAATGTTGGTCATTATGGTGGTACTTGGTGTAAAAAGTTTGAGAACCACTGATTTATAAGAATGGTTTTCCACCGATGACAAAAGCTCAACTTGACACAAACCTGTAATGATACAAGCAAAACTGGCTTGTGTTGTTGATTACTCTCTGTGATGTGACTGCTTTTACTGAGCATCCTCTGTTACTCACAGGAATACTGTTGGGACACTCCTCCACTGTGGGGTGCAGGAGGAAGTCCACTTTAGCAGGACCTCTGATGTAAATGCAGTTAGCAGCGACATCCTCGGGTACAGACAAGATCTCATAGTGATGGTCAGTCAGCTGCTCCATCACCTGGAGCGAAAACAAAAAACACACACACACAGCTGATGACGTACTTGTTGATAATGTGACTGCATACATCTATGTACGTGTATGAAGCGATTATGTCACGCAGCACACACTCACTCGGAGTGTTTTCTTGGCCCCGTCACTGCTGCTGATGATGATGGTATCAGGGCCACCCATGGAGCAGATGTTCTTCAGACGAGAGCCTCCACACACCGGCACAGTGGACACTGCAAAGTCCTGAACACACACAGACATTTGTTATTTGCCTTTTCCTAGTAATTTCCAGTTATTAGTAATACTTCCCAAGGCAAACCCTGAGTATTAAATATTAGGATGCCCATGCTATGAATGAGGCTGGTCTCTTCAGTGTTTAAGCAACCACTCACCAGTCACAAGCACTGCAATGCTGTTTTTTTTTTTTACACAGGCAAAGCTTTTACAGTGATTCGATAACCCACTTTAGACATTCTACTAACTACAAGTAACTACATGTCAACAGACTCTCATTAGAGTATTACTAGACCGTTATGTTAGGGTAGAATAGTAGAATATGTTTACAAATACTTGCAAACTTACTTATAGTCTGTTGGGGCACCATCCAAATAAAAGTGTTAGCAGATACTATGCAGACAGTGTACTAATACTCGAATGACTGCTAGTTGACATTCTTAAGGTTAGGAGAACGTCTAAAGGGGACTATCGAAATAAAGTGTTACCAAAAAAGAGAGGCACCTTGTGATCATCTGACCAAACAGCAAGGATTCAGTTCAAAGCATTAAAGCAATGAAATTCATTATTTAAAAATATTTGTCATCTACAATGTATAAAGTGCACGATGATTCACGGCATTCTAATCAGCCGGTGCTAACAGATCCAATCCGACCGAATCACAGCGCTCACCTTGAAGGTGTCAGCCAAAACTTCTGCCCCACGGTGATTGGTGTGTTTCGAAATGCCTACGAAGAACTCTTTTCCAGTGAAGAGGACATCACTTCCTTCTAGAGTGGCTCCAGCAGACCCGCCCTCCTCGTCGCCCATCTCCAGCACCGTCAGCTTCAGCTCGCTCAGGACGCGCCTCACCGCCTCCGCCTGGAGAAAACACACTGCTGAGCCCCAGTAACGTCTGCATCTCCTACAGCCCTGCGTGTGCCGCTTACCTCATCGCGTCTCTGCTGTTTGAGGGGTCGTGTGATGAGCGCCGTGTCACCTTGGATCACAGCCACGTCTTCGATCCTCCAGCTCTCCGGCAGCTCGGAGACTGCTGGGATTTCTATCAACTGCAGCCCCAACTTCTGCCTCAGCGCGCCTGTCAGCACCCCCATCTGACGCTGGGCCTTGGCGAGGTCCGTCTGAAACCCTTCTCCGCCCTCCGCCAACTTCCCAAAGGATTCTGGGATACCTCTGACCACAGCATGCGTGAAGCAGCCGTATGGATAAATATTGGCCATGACGGCGTATGTATGAATGGTATGCGTGTATGACAGGTGTCTGTTGAATGTTTGTATATAGGCTTGACTGTGTGTGTGAGGGACTCCGATTCATAAACTGAGTAAGTTTTAAGTCTATGCAGGACAGTCTTGGAGTGGAAGTGACTGCAAGCCTCTAGCAACAGCAACTTCTTGACGTCCCCGGATCCCCTGGGCAGAAACCTCCAGGAGTGTGTTTGTCCCTTTAATACTGCCTGAGACAGAGAGAATAAACTGAGAGAGAACTTCATATCGTGAAGAGCTTATAGACCAAACCAACTATTTATGTGAATATTTGGAACCTCTAGGATCCAAAGTGAAATGAATCAACCTGGTGCACTTTCTTGAGAGCTAAATTAAGAGCTCAGACTCAGTGACCAAACTGAATAAATAATGTCTTTGCACCTGGACTTTAAAGTTGACTCAAACATCTACTGATTTCAGTTGTCAGAGTGTTTCATTCCACATCACATTAGTGTCCCGTTACTGTTTATCAAGTGAGAAGCAGCTTTAAACCATTCATGTGCATAAGACAGGGGTCTCCATGGCATGAGTGAACTGAACAAATAATTGAAATGTTTTTTTTTCCTACCTTGTATTGGTTACATAATAATGTTTAACAGCTTTGTCAGTGGATAAAACACGTTATCTGTTTTCAAATGCTTTGAACTTAGTTATGCATAAATGTTATGCATATACAATGAGTATAATATAACGTAATATAATGAGTAAATGTTGTGCATGTAATAATAGCATATAGGCTACTGTATGTATATGTGTGTCCTAAATTATATTACTTGTGTGAATGTCCCAGGGGTGTCCAGGAGGGCCACTGTCCTGCAGAGTTCAGCCCTAAATCTAATCAAACACACCTGAACCAGCTAATAAAGCTCTTACTAGGTATACTCGGACACTTGCAGGCAGGTGTGTGATTGGAGCTAAACTCTGCAGGACCGGCCCTCCAGGACCGAGTGGGACCCTGAATATCCTAACAAAATGTATCATACATTACTTTGGTTACTAGCATGTATCCAGAGTAGTACCATGGTATTCTTTCAAATCATCCATTCGTTAAGAAATTTCTACATTATACAATACATTTTTGGACATGATCTGTATTTTAAAATCATTTGCAAATCCTAGAAAAGTTACCGCAGACAAGGAAACAACTGTATCCACATTGTTCAGGAAAAAAAACGCTTCTCCTTTCAGTTAAACTGAACTGCTGACTCTGCAAGTGTAGTCTTACAAGATATCAAGATATACCACTGCTAGCTTCCAAACACAGATAATGATACCGGTTACGAACATAATATCATCTGCTTATGGATATTTGTGTTCGGAAAACATTTACACACTGCCGACTTCGGTCTTTACAAACATGCAGCACACAAACCCAGTGGTGCAAACATGAATAAATCACGACTTCATTCCACTTTAGTTGACTTTCCCGAGGAGATTCGAAGAAATGTTTCTCTAAAGTCGCCGCTGAATGATGCACTAAAGCGGTTCAACAGTTGTCCAAAGGTGTCTCGGCTGCCAAAGTTGACGCCCTGTTGAAATACGACCAATCGTGAAACAAAAATCCTACCGTGTGACAGATGAAGCACGCTAGTTCGGAGTGTTGTGACTGACCCGTTACTCTCTAACGTTACTCATAACCTCTGCTCTCCCCCTTCCCCCTCAGTCCAGCCATCCTGGCCGAAACCCGAATCCCTTTTCTCCTGCGCGACCATGAGCCATATTGAGGATTTACTCATCATGACTTAAACTCAGCGGAACTCAGACCTGATATAACCAGGGGAGTCTTTCCTACATTTCATAGTTTTAGCCTACCTCTGAGCCAAAGTGAGACAGCGCTGCTTGAAATTGGCCAAACTCTGATCCGCATGAAAACCCCTCCCGACCATCTTTCAGGATTTTCCACTTACCCGTCCTCGTCCTGTAGTTTCCAGTGCCACACCCCCGTCTCTCCCTCTGTTGCCTCCCTCTCCGCCCTGTGGCTAGACTGGAAACTCAAACAGTAAGGAAGCAGCAGTCCTCTGTTCTTGTTCGCTCTAAATAACGAGTATTCAGTGAATTTTGAGCTGTGACACAGTTAACCAGCCCTAGCTTGTGTTGTTATCTGCAGCTGTTCTCTAATCCACTCCTTTAATATGTAGGTCAGGTTCAGCTGTGTCCTCTGTCTCATCAAACAGCGGATTACTTGTGAAATGTACATGCCATAGATGTGTTGTTTTGCTGTTTTGGGGTCAGTGTTTCCAACAGGATTTAATGAGACTGTGGTGGGATGCCAGGATTGGGGTCATGCTACTACTATGTAATGTTTTTTTATTTTTATTTTAAGTTAAATGCATCAGTCTGTTGCATTTTAAGAGTAAAATTAGCAGGCCATACCTTTTTCAATGACAAAACTGAACAGAATAAAAATGTTTTTTGCTCTGCATTGACTTGTATCTGGACTTTAGTGGTGTGCAGTGGTGTTCTGAAAAGAAGAGGCAACGTCCTCACATTTTTCTATGTATTGAATATATATAGACATATTATATTATATATATATAATATATATGATCAAATGTAAATTCATGTCCCAGTTACCCTTAATGGTTGTCACATTTTCCTGGTTAAGTACGTACACACACACACAAACACATTCACTCACACACCACACAAAAAACAAACAAACAAACACATTAAAGGGGTCATATGATGCTGATTTAATTTTCCTTTTCTTGGGAGTTTCAAGATATTGGTGCATAATAATAAGACTGTAAGTGTGCAAAGACTAAAGTCTTCAAATCAAAGAGATATCTTATAAAGTTAAGAGATGTCAACCACGCCTACCTAAAACACGCACTCGTTTCGAACCACGTCACGTCACGATTGTGTGGGAAGATTTGCATAACGCCGACCCAAATGTTCACGCAAAAAAGAAGGCATAACTTTTATTCTCACCGTAGTATTGTTGCCGCCGCCATGTCGTGAAGGAGCTGTGTGCTTCGTTGTGAAAGGTGGACGATATCTGCTTCGTCATGCCTGAAGCTGATCCGTGCTGGGTCGCTGAGGGAAATACATCAACTTCGCGCTGTGGATCACCGGATCGGCTTTCACTGTGGACAAAGCAGAGTCCAGCCCGGGGTCGTCACATGTGGTTGCCGCAAACCAGCCGGGCGCTCCTTCGTCGAATCTGCCGGCCGCCACTCACTCTAGCCCCCAGCCTCCGCTCACTCAAGGCCGCCATGTGTGATGCTGTGTTTCGTTGTGAAAGTGAAACTACTTTGTTTGGTCTTCCAAAAGAGGACACAACTAGAAATCAGTGGTTAAATTGTATTTACAACACTGTTCCAGAACAGTTCAACCCAATATTCAGATGTGTCCAGCGCATTTTACGGAGGATCCTGAGTCAGGATTTCCTGATCCTGGTAGAGTAGTCTACAATACCAGTGTCTGTTTCTATAAAGTGGGGCAGTTCCAACTTTGCAAGGACAGTCTGGGGCTTCTGACTCACAGCCTGTAAGTACATTTTTTAAATTTAAAGAATTTGCCACTGACGATTCAAATCCAAGTTTTGAGCAGTGTAGAGTAGCGCTTATTTGTCATTTCTCCGATCACAAATGCAGACATGGTTTTATGTTTACGCAGCGCGATGCAACGCAACGCGTAAAAAGACAGTATAAGTCATTATAATCAGTAATTATGTCCCCACTGGATGCAACAAATGCCTCGTTTATAAAGGGTTTTAATGTTTTTGTCTCATCGCTCCGGCCAGACAGGGCATCACAGTATGGTGAGCGGCATAACATTTCCGTCACACGCTTGAAGTATTCGGCCAATCACAACACACTGGATTAGCTGGCCAATCAGAGCACACCTCAATTTTCAGAACTATGAGCTTTGTAAAAATCAACGCGTTACAGAAAGGCGGGGCATAGAGGAGAAAAAATAATGTACAGTATGTGGAAAATAATGTGTTTTTTTAACCTTAAACCACATAAACACATTTCATTACACCAAATACACAAAATAATGTTCTTTTTAGCAACATCATATGACCCCTTTAAACAATGCTGATTACATGTTCTGTTATTAAAAAAAGATAAACTCATATTTGTTTCAACATTTCTTCAAAAGAATAACTCAAGGCGAGAGAAGAATAACAATTTAAACAATAAATTGTATTTGTGAACTTATGTTCAGCTATTCTTTTTAATAGTAAACTTATTTTTGGATCATCAGTCATCAATTTATTGCATGAACCAATCATAACCAATCATGTCCAGTCATATCCAGCCATACCACGATGGAGGCATTGCCTCCTCTCACATGACTTACCCCATTCATTCTCAATTACCCCCCACCAAACCCACCGCATGCTTTAAGTGCATGTAGTAGCCAGCCCATAGATCACGATCAACTGGTAGATCTTTATCACTGTCCCAGTAGATCCTGAAAAAAACAGTAAAATAAGTACAAAAAATGCATTACATTTCTCCAGTCTTTGTACTGTATTTTTCTGTAACTTTACCCTCTGCTATTGCTTCAGAAGTGCTTTATACACTTTTTGATGTAATATTTCTGTTTATTTATTTTTGTACTATGGATTATTTTGTCGTCCAATTTTTTGAGGAGGGCATTTTCTCCTAAGGAAACAAGCAATTTAAATAATAATAATAATAATGAAAATAGTTTAGTTTTATTTTAAATGCAGTTGAGTTTGAAGAAACAGGTGCATTTTAAATATATGGTGTACAGCAGGGTTGTCCAAAATCAGTCCTGGAGGGCCACTGTCCTGCAGTTTAGCTCCAACTTGCCTAACACACCTGCCTGGAAGTTTCTAGTATGCTTAGTAAGACCTGCCCGTTGCGGGTTAAGTTGGGTTTGTATTGGTGTTATGAGCTAAACTCTGATAAGACCAGGGCCCTCCAGGGCAGAATGGACAACCCTGCTGTCACTGTACAGTGTATAGTGGATCTGCAAGTGTACATATTGCTTTACCTCACTTTGGCTATTTGTTTGCACTGTCTGTCAGCTTTATTAAATGTATTTGATTATTTTGATTTGCTCTGTGTCTAATGACAGTGAAGTAATGTGATTCTGCAAAAACTGAAGGACACAAGTACTTTGGATCTGGTTCAGAGCAAACAAGATGACGATGGTGAAGTCAATAAAGCACATATCAGATGAACAGATGTAAAAAAAAAAAACGAATGGAGCATCTCTCATGCACCAGTAAAGTCAAACAACACCCTTGGGATAAACAATGCATTTATTAACACTTATTGCATTAAAATAGATCACCCAGCGTTACAAAGCTAGAGTACATTTTTGTCATTAGAAGAGTAAAATCATAATCTACATGTTTTCCAAAAAAGTGTTTTAGACAAATGTAACAGAATAAATGTAGCATTGTTACCCTCTTTTGGTACTAAGCCATTTTGTGAATTTGACTTTTTTATTTTCTTTAAAAGTTCATTTAATTGTGATTTTGACCGGCAGTTGCTTTGCTAAAGCAACATCGCAAAAACAATGTTAGAGACCTTTCATGTTATAAGAAGTTCCAAAAACAAGTTTGGTTTATTATGAAACTGTGACGGGACAAATTAGATGGGTCGCCACAGTCTAGGCAATTAATGGGACACTCTGGGGGTCTTAAATACACAAAACTTGTAAAACGTGTAAAAACTGTCCTCACTCATTGTGCATTATGATGCATTAGTTGTGCATCATCAGTCCTTACACATAAAGAACTGGTTTACACTTGGATCCTGTGTGAAATGGGTGGTTTTTCAGAATGGGGAGAACAAATGTAAAAGTTTACAGACCCCATGAAATGTATATATGGTTTCTGTGGCTTTTAGTTCCTGTGTAGGTGTACAGCTAAATTGACAAAGAAAGCTTTTAGCAGATAACACATTTCAAAATTCCAGTCTTACTCGCCCTGAAAAACTGACCAAAAATGTTGCTTACTCTCATGCTCTTACAGGTGTGTCCAAATTTATGCACAATAAAAAGCTCTCTTAAATGAGAACATTAACCCTGTAATATTAGCTGCCACTGACAAGCAGCAACAAATAGAAAAACTCGGTTCATGGCTGTGAAGTAAACCAAATCCTATAGTCTGATTAAACCTTAGCCCTTCACTGTGTCTCACCTTATTTCAAAAGAACATTCAGTTAAGCAGGGGTTTTTAATCTCTGAGCCTCTCCAGCAAATCACATTTTGAATGTCTCTCATTTTTAACCCAGTTAAATGAACTCATCG
This sequence comes from Sinocyclocheilus anophthalmus, assembly GCA_018155175.1. NCBI lineage: Eukaryota > Metazoa > Chordata > Actinopteri > Cypriniformes > Cyprinidae > Sinocyclocheilus > Sinocyclocheilus anophthalmus. The sequence continues at coordinate 232,841 of JADLZN010003439.1, forward strand.
GCTGATCGGTAGTCCACACCACAGCTACAATGACAATGACACAGAGGAACAACACTAAAAACATTCAGAATTCACCTTGCTTTAAAGAGCTTGAACTTGTGAATCATATTTAATACTTCCACTTTCAATAAAACATTTGCAATTGGTTTGTAATTTTTTTAATGCATGTTTGAGCTGGGTTTTGTTCAGCTTCTGGCATTTCGAGTGCTTCAAATAACTGAATCATTTTGCGAAGTTTGTTTCTCCCATCACTAACCTCTTGTTTATCGGACTGCTAAGACTCGTGCTGTTGGTCTGAATCTGTGACGTATCGAATAATGCCATCTCAACAGCTGTTCATGAGCACTAGTGATTTATAACACACTTTACGCTAAGCAAAAACGTACTGTGTACACTACGTTCACCAGAGTCACAGTGTTCTGGACACCAGTTTTTTAAGAATTCATTAAAAATGAATCTAAGCATCAGTGAGTGTATATTAGCACTGTTTCTAGTTTGTTAGTTTCTGAAGCAGCGTTTGGACCCGGGAACTGTGACGCATGACGTCAGACCTAACAAACAACCGTATAGCAGCGTGGCTGTGATTAGGCCATAGGCACGAGGCCACTGACATACGAAACAGCTCAAAATTACACAATCATGACTCCAGGGGAGTGGAGCAACAGATCGAGACAAAGAGAGAGACAGAGACTAGCAGAGGACAGACAGGATTAAAGAACAGACCATCTGTCCATCCCTCATTGCTCAAACAAAACCAGCAAACAGCCTCCCGTTACTGACACATTCCTGTCCTCTTTGGCTCCACATGTATGTGCAGGATTCAGTTGGTGACTGAGCAGTGTCAGGCCAGTAGCGGTGGAAAACACACGAGTCTAAAATATCTTGTCTGAGATTTGCATTAGTGTGTGTTTGTGTGTGTCTTTGGCATAATCACTAGTAAACCGTTTATCCTGACTGTGTGTCACGCTTGTGTCACAAGATTGCTGTCATTTGATTTCCCTGCTGCTCTGCATGCTTGTAATTTGGAACAAACAGGCTGTGCATATTTCAACTATCCCATGACAATTGCCAAAGATTTCAATACCTTGATTGCATGTGGCTATTCAGACGTTAAGATTAAATCTAGTGTCCTCTAGAAGAATTTGGACTTTTTTAAAGCTACAAATGACCCCAGGTCTCATCTACTTTGGCTCTCAATTCTGTGTCAGGAGAAACCTTTGATTTTAGTTAAAAAAGGTGTAAACACGAAAGCCTGCTGGTAAGAGCTGTGCAGGTAAACCTCACTCCCCTGATCTCAAGAGGTGCACTAGTGACTGACGGTGCAGTCTTTAGCCTCCTTGTTAGTGCGGCCGCACCCCATGCTGGCTACCCGGGTTCGAGTCATGAGGATATTACAAAAGCATGGGTGAGGAAGGGTGAATGGGATCAGTACATGACCTAGGTCTGACTCAAACCCTGCTCCCCATGTGTCAACGGGACACACAATCCACTGCAGCACAGCTCTGCCACCAGGGCCCAGTTGCATAAACTTAGGGACAGATTTACAAACAGCCAAAATCTGGCGATAAAAAAATTACTGTCAATATTTTCTAAAGATGCACAGTGAAAAATTAGCGATGAAAAGGAGTGAATGGTTATGTTTGCCGCTGACCTTATTGCATATGCATTTGTAGGAATTTCCCTTTGCGACGTTATGTTTATGGGAGGAGAGTATTTAAATTAATCATGCCACAAGATTTACTACGGTTTGCGTTAGTCTCAACCCATTTTCGCTTGACATGGCTGCTATTGATGCTGCCAGGAGGAGGCTCCGCAAAGAACAGAGAGCGCATGGTAGAAGAGAGAGACAATTTTCCATCCTATAATCAATTTGGAATTCTAGAGGAAGCACAGTCCTTAAGCTAATTGCGCTGCTCTGGGTAGACTGCTTTGGTTAATTAGGAAATGAGGTGGGGCATCTGTGTGCTTTAATTTGCACATGTCCCACTCCCATCGTGGAAATTGGAATTGCGCTCTCACACTAATTTGCCCAGTTTAGTAAATCTGGCCCTTAGTCTCTATGTTAAGACTGTGTCTTAAGAAGTAGTCTGACCTGCTAGCAGTTCACCAAGGGGTAAATGAGTCTTATTTTTCGGATTCAGATTAGACGGTAACCAACTTAAATTCTGACCAGTCTTAAAGAAAAAAAATTGCGTGCAAGACTGGTCTAAGCATTTTATGTAACCAGCAACAGATGCTGATTCTGAGACATTCACTGACCATCCTTGCTCTATCTTGCAGCGTTGTCCTTGACATGCTACACATGCATGTTTCCAGCCATCTCTCCGCTGGACTGTGTGAAGTTCCCCCAGGAATGTCCGGTGGGCCAGAGATGTCTTGCCAGCACAGCTGTAGGAGCAAAAGGTCAACTGAACCAAACACTGCACAGAGAGTCACTGTACTATTGTACTGGCTGATTAACAAATGGAACAAAAGAATGAATCAGCACAGTCTGTGGGAATGTGTGATACTGGTTTAGTTTACTTTCCCACACCATCACACACACAAGATACATCTTGTGTAGAGGTTTTCTATCCCGGTCCCCCCCCCAGGTGGGGACTTAAACCTGAATACACACCAACTCATGGGGACTTGTGTCACTAAATTTAGGTCCCCATGGGTAAACAAGTTTATAAATCATACAGAATGATTTTTTTTTTTTTGAGAATGAAAACGTAAAAATTTTTCTGTGAGGGTAGGTTTAGGTGTAGGATGATAGAAAATACAGTTTGTACAGTATAAAAACCATTACGCCTATGGAGAGTCCCCACAAGGATAATAAACCAGACGTGTGTTTATGTGTGATGAAGGTTGTAGGAAAGCAGTAGTGAAGGTTTTTTCAGAGTATGAATTAGAGGACTTTCATGTTTTTAAGGCAAGTTCTGCACATGTGAGTAACAGGGTGTTCCCTAATAAGCTGTCTGGACCTGATTCTGCAGAACCTGATTTAACACTGAGTAATACATTTAGTTTTGCAAGTCGGGCGCTTGACTATTAACAATGTCCGTACATACAGTAGTCAACATTTGCAGTGGATCAAAAAAGTTCATCCAAAGTTGTGTGCTAAGAAAAGAAAGCATTGGTTTTTAGGTTTTTAGGAAAACTTTGATGAAAGTTTGATCCACTTCAAAGGTTGATACTGTATTGTGACTTTTTGTAATCTAGCCATATGAAATAGATGATCTGAAAAATATTGTAAACATAAGCAACCACAGTTGATTTATTTTCTCATGTGTGTGGCCAAGAAAGCCTGTGTCTGTTGATGGACATAATAGACAGCATGCAGCATGCTGTTGATTGTTCAACATAATGACACAGAATTCTTTTCCAATGTGCTGTTGACCTGTAATGTGAATATACCTGGTTACTCATATAACTGCCTCAAAATGAAACACTATGTGAATACGAAGCAAATTAGCAACGCGCTGGAAACTTTGTGTTCAAATGGATTGTGTTACGAGTCTCAAACTAGTGAAACTACAGTACCAAATGATTTTGATTGGGGTTCAATACTCTCCACTCTCCTGGATGACAGCCCTGGAAAACAGGATAATTTAGTCAGTGAATGAAAGAGCGAACCGCCATCTTCATATACAAATCTCTGTATCTTTATTACAAATTTATCAAATCATGGTATAAAACAATAACATTTCCCTAGTGTAAACATGTTTCAATTTCAAAGTCCATTTGTGTTAATTTCAATTTTAAACACCTCAATACAGGTTTCTTTCTCTTTACTATTCACATATCAATGGGTGACATCTTTCACATCCATATTCACAAAATAATCATGTCTTTGCAACAAACAACAGTCACTCTTTCTTTAAAGGCAGTAATTCACCGGGGGAAGATAAATCATGTTTTAAGCCTATATAATTAATATACAGATATATATATAATTATTAATACTAATGCAACAGTGTGAATCATAAACCCTCTTTGGCTGTAAATGAATATTTAAATGACTTTAGAGTCACAACATGAATAATGCACATAGGGAAAACTATTTAACTTATAAAACATTGTTAAACTCGTTCAGACACTTAACTGTTTCTGTATATCTTCAGTGATAACTCCCTTTTAAGTTTTAAAAAATATACCCCTCTTCGTTTAACATTTATTATAAATCATAACCTGTCAGGATACCCTGAAACACTAAACAAAGCATTACCAGGGAGTGGGGATACTAATACACCAATTTTACACATCCAGCCTCAATATACATCTGCTATATAGCTGCTAGCGCCATTGTTACAGAACCTTTTCCCGCGATTATAAACGCGGCTCTTCAACTCTGTTCCACACATCAAATATTCCGTAACCAACTCATCACGGTTTCACATCATCACATACACTTCAGTAGGAAACAGTTTTTACAGAGTACGGACCTGGAAAACAGGATCATTTAGTCAGTGAATGAAAGAGCGAACCGACATCTTCATATACAAATCTCTGTATGAGAGAAGAGGGCGGCGCCCGTCACCTCGGTACCGCAGCACAACGATACCTGCACTTTGGTTCCGCTTTCTTCGGTTCCCCCTACCTTAATATTATCCTACACAAAGAAGGTTGCAATTCTAACAAACGACTGCGTATTATCACAAACACATATCTTGAATATTAACTTGTGTTATAAATCAAGGTGTATCACACACTCCCTGACAAATAAAAGTGGCTCCTGACACAAGATAGTCTGAACAATTTCCCCCTGAACATTCACACATTTTTTTCAAAACACATTCCAACTCTCAATTAGTGTATCCTATATGTCCTACAGTGTGTGCGCTAGATCTCATCTGGTGAATATAGAATGTATGTAATTGTCTTTCTTGGCATCTCATCCACAGTGAGCTGGGTACACAACAGGTAAGTACGGGCATGGGGCGATGGGTGGGGGTTGGAAGTGATAGGGGTATGGTGGGCCGGAGCACTGGTAAGTATACTGTAATGGCTGGACTCCAACTGCACTCACAGTGGGCCGTGGATGATAAGCAGGTTGACCCAGGGATGGGTAAGTAAACACATAACTTGGTCGTCTTTCTCTCGTGGACTGTCTCAGTGGGATCTGAGGTTCAGGTTGTGGTGTGGGGACCTGATTCTCTTGATGGGCAGCATGCCGTTCCTCTTGATCGGTTATAGGTTGAAGCTGCTCCATGCCATGTTCGTCCTCACTGGATGTCCCTTGTTCCTCGTCTCTATTACTATCCCTGTCCTGTTCAGGTTCTGCCTGACTCGTTTCACCCAGGTGGGTCTCATTCTGTTCAGATCTGTTTAGGAAGTCAGGAGTAACATGTGGCACAGGTGAGTAACTTCCAGCTCTCGGCTTCTCCATCGGTACTCGCAACCAGTAACAAGGCACGACCTCTTCCTCAGAGTCACTTACATCTGGGTCCCGTGTCTCGTGCGTGGGTTTCCGGATCTCTGAAGCTCTCTTCTTTCTCTTCTGCGACTCAGCTGTGTTAATAGTCGAGTTCTGAAGAGGCTCTACAGGTAGGTCATTGACTTGTAAAAGGAGGTTCCTGTGTAAAGTGCGAAATGGTCAGCCTCCCGCCTCCGGGCTTACTTTGTAGACAGGATTATCTCCAACCTGTTCTCTCACAATGTAGATAAGCTGTTCCCAGTATGGTCTAAGCTTTCCAGGGCCCCCTCGTTCGCTGAGGTTGCGTACAAGGACTCTGTCCCCAGGCTGAAGAACCACACCTCTGCTCTGTTTATCGTAGTATGTCTTCCCTTTGGAGCTGGACTGTCGGCTGTTTGCGTCTGCTATTCTGTACGCCTCGACCATTTTTCCTGCCCATTTCTCAGCATATCCCTTTTGCCCATTCGTTTCAGCCCTCTCATCTGTTAGGAGACCGAAGAGGATGTCCACTGGTAGGCGAGGATGACGGCCGTACAACAAATAGTATGGTGAGAAACCTGTGGCCTCGTGTCTTGTACAATTATATGCCTGGAGTACATGGGGTAGGTGGTCTTTCCAACTCTCCTTCTCTTTCTCTCCCAAGGTGCGGAGCATCTGCAGTAGCGTGCGATTGAATCTTTCCGCAGGATTGCCCTGGGGGTGATACGGAGAGGTTCTCGAGTGGGCAACACCAGCTAATTGCCTGAGAGTTCTGAAGAGTTCATTCTCAAACTCTCGACCCTGGTCATGGTGTAGTTTGGCCGGGTATCCAAATCTGGGAATGAAATCATTGAACAGCCTGTCAGCAGCCGTCTTACCAGCCTTGTTTCTGGTGGGGTAGGCTTGCGCAAATCTGGTAAAGTGATCAACCACCACCAATATGTACTCGTATCCACCTCTGCAGGCTTCCAGGTGAAGGAAATCGATGCACACCAACTCAAGGGGCGAACTTGATGTGATACTTCCCATTGGTGCTCTCTCATGTGTGGCTGGCTTCTTTTGTTTAATGCAAGAACACTTCCTGGTCACATATTCCTCTATCTCTCTTTTCATGAAAGGCCAGTAGAATCGCTCCCTCGCTAGGCTCAGAACTTTTTCAACACCAACGTGGCACATGTTGTTATGCAGCTGGGTGAGTACTGTTCGTTTATAGGTGGCGGGCAGGACCAGTTGTTGTCGACCTGCACTCTTCCTATAGAGAAGGTTATTCACTATGTGCAATCTGCTCCACTCTCTTGAAAGCCTCCTTGCATATGTGTCCATTCTCCTTTTGTCATCCTCTGTTAGTGGTGTGTCATTTTCCTTCAACGCCATCACTTTCCCAATAGCGGGGTCTTTTCTTTGTTCCCTCACAAGCTCATCATGACTGACTTCCGGCAGAGACTCAACTTGAGGTTGGCGGTGGGATGTTAAGTTGAGGGCTGCCACCCAGGCCACATCTCCTTGTTGTGCTCTCCGGCTTCCTTCCCATACAGCGCATACTGCCTCCTCCGATATCTCTTCCGAACACCCAGCCATGAAGGTGTCAATGTCCAGGGGGCAGCGTGATAAGGTGTCGGCATCAATGTTGGTTTTGCCTGGCCGGTATTTGATGTCAAAGTTGAAATCGGCCAGTTGCCCCACCCACCGGTGGCCCACTGCGTTCAGTTTGGCAGTACTCAGAATGTATGTGAGGGGATTATTGTCCGTGAAGACTGTGAAATGTGGGGCGTAGAATAAGTAGTCCCGAAACTTCTCACATATCGCCCACTTCAATGCGAGAAATTCCAGCTTTCCGCTGTGTAGGTGATAATTTTGTTCTGCTGGTGTTAGTGTGCGGGATCCGTACCCAATCACTCTCATCCTCCCATCCTGGTTCTGATAAAGAACTGCCCCGAGCCCTTTTTGGGAGGCATCTGTGTGGAGTGTGAAGGGGCAGTTGAAATCGGGATACGCCAGAACTGGGGGTTTGATCAGCTGGCCCACAAGTTGTTCAAGAATCTGTTGGTGCTGTTTGTTCCATTCTACCGGAGTACGGGAGGATTGCTGATTGCATTTTGCTTTTCCTCGTTGCGGTTTGGCCGGAGATAGACTGGGCTTCGACTGGAGCAGGTCGTACAGGGGTTTGGCTATACATGAGAAATCCTGCACGTATGTCCGATAATAGCTCAGGAACCCAAGCAACTGCCTGACGTCCCCAACTGTCTGTGGCGTCTTGTCTTTCAGTGCCCGCACTGCTTCAAGGTCTTTGGGGTCCATTTTTACTCCTTCCGCTGACACCAACCGGCCGACATATCGGACCTCCTTGCGGAAGAGCTCGCATTTCTCCGGCTTTAGTTTTACCCCGTGGTGTTGCAAGGCTTGGAGGACTCTGCGTAGCACCTGCACATGCTCATCAAAGGACCTGGAGAAGCACAACACGTCATCGAGGTAAGGGATACAACATTCGTCTCTCAGTATGTCAAGCATACTTTCCATGCTCCTTTGGAAGGCCGCTGGGGCGTTTGATAGCCCAAAGGGTATCCTGACCCACTCGTAGAGCCCCCATGGGGTTATGAATGCGGTCAGGTGCCTCGATCCTTCGGCAATAAAACCTTGATGATAGGCTTTCCCTTGATCAAGGATCGAAAACCAGGCATAACCTCCCAGGGAGTCAGTGAGGTCCTGAATTCTGGGGAGGGGATGGCGGTCCGGCACGGTCTTGTTGTTGAGGAGCCGGTAATCGACACACAGGCGCAAGGATCCATCTTTCTTTCTTACACAGATAACAGGCGCTGAATAGGGCAAATGGGACTTCACAATCCACCCTTTAAATGACAACTCCTGGATGTACTCCTTAACTTCCCTGTAGAGTGGTTTTGTGATGGAAGCATAGGCCCTCTGAACGGGAATGTCATCCTTGGTTCTGATTTCCATCTGCAGGGAGGGGATGCATCCTATGTCATCGCTGTCACGGGCGAATGCCCCACATTCCCCGTAGAGCACTTCCCTTACTGCCTGTTGTTGTTCAGAGTTGAGGTGGCTGATATCAACAGGGGGGAGCCAGGACTCTGGTGGGGGAGCGCTGGGAGAAGCGGCGGCTTTAACCTCGACTGAGGTCATCTTTCTTGGTGTGGGATCAGCTTGAGGTAACACTGGTGCATCTGTCTTAATGACCTTGACAACATGTTGGATGGTTCCCAGAGAGTTTCTCCTCGGCAGGGTGATCTCATGCTTCGAGTGATTGGAGATGGGCACCTTAACATAAGGCCGTCGGGTGTTATTGATTTCCAAGAGGCCTTCACCTTCACTCAACTGCCCTAAGACAACACTTTCCTCCGTCGGTTCGTATAAAACAATGGGGTTAGAGACATCAAAGTTTGGGGGTACCCTACACCATACATGGGCTGTCCTGCCAGGGGGAATGATAGTATGGTCGTGGCCCACTCTAATAGTGACTGGATCACCGTATGTCCTAGGAGGCGCCTGGATGAAATTCACAATGGCCTCCACCTGTTCCTCCTCTATTCCAAAGGCACTGCGGAGAAGGCTGACAACTGTGGCCACTGCATCACCCGAGGACTCTTTCCTTCTGATGATCTCCTGGAGTACATTGGCTCCTAGGAGGGGCTGGGGCAGTAGTAGCGGGCTAACTAGGAAAGGAGCCTGTATGGTGAGATTCGGGTCTTCATTCCCTGCAAGGTTAACAGTGAGCTCCATCCACCCACTGTAGGGGACAGCATGGCCAGTGACTGCATAGACGCCAAGTTCTTCCTCTAAAAGCTCAGAAAGAGATCTCAAGGTGTGATTAGGAATGTGAGTGTCAGTCCATTGTCGGTCAATTATGCTCACCTGCGAGCCTGAATCAAACAGGACTGTAGCTGGGTACCCACCAATCAAACATTTCAGCAGACTCTTTTTCCCAATTAGGGGTGCCTTGCAGGCGATGTTATTCTGGCTGGCCAGTACATGTGGATTTTGCTGTTTCTTTTGTTTGGGGTATCTTGTTATTTGTTTGTTATTTGTTGCTTGTTGGGACTGAAGCTGCTCCCCGGTCTCTGGGCGTCCCTCCAAAAAGACCGAGCCCCGTTTCCCTGCACCCTGACTCGTTGTAGACATCCGACTGCTCTGTGTCCCGCCTCTCCACACACGAAGCAATGGTTACACTCCTGTGCATTCTGTTCGGTACATTTTGGACAAAGAGCTGCCCGTCCTCTCACCTGGAATGCAGGTTGTCCCAGCTGTGGTTGGACAGGTTTACTAGAGGTTGGCTGAGGAGGAGAGTAAGACACCCAAGTATTTTCTGTCCGCTGCTCAATCAAAGAAGCCACCATGTATGTCAGGGTCTCTACCTGAGAGGCAAGCTGTTGTACTGTCTGGAAATTTTCATTGTCTGATGTTGTATCCCGTGTCTTATTGTTGTTACGATCTCCCGTGTCAACCTTGGCACTGTGTACTTGAGTTACCTTTTGTCGGGGGAGTTGGCCCAGTCTGCGCTGATGCTCGTTCTCATCACTTATTATTTTCATGATCTGGCGAAGGATTTCCTCATCTGTGACTTGACTGTTTGAGATTAGAGGCCTCAGTCTCTGTCGGAGGTCAGCATGTTTTGTCCCCAAACCCTGATAGACAGTATGGAGGAACACCTCCTGGATGGTCTTGGGATCATATGAAATGTCTGCACTGGTCTGTCGGGACTGAAAAAGGATTTTCTGCTTGAGCCCAATCATGCGGCAGAGAAACTGCTGTGGTGATTCTTGGTCTGATTGCCTGGCGCACATCAATTCCTGGAACATTTCGGTCGTTGCTTTCTCTCCGAGGTGAGACCTGAGGAAGCCTTTGAGTTCAGATACTGTGATTGAATCTTTGTTTACAAGCATATCTTTAAAAGCTCCTGGTTTGATGATCCTCAACACCCCTCTGACCACCTCTGCTTCTGCAAAGCCCTCATTCACTCCCTCGTCGATTTGTTTGCTGATATTGTTGTAATTTAAGTCAGAGTTCTGATCCCCAACCTGACCACCATGCACTTTGAAGTCTCTGCGCTGCAGGTAGGAGAGGTCCTTCAGTATTACTGGTCTCTCCGAGATCATCTGTGGCATACTGTGTAACTCTGACTCACCCTGGTGGGAGTAAGTTGTGGGCGATGGGGTCTCTGTAAATGCACGTCGTCGCAGTTTCTCACCCAGCTCTTCATACACTTGTCTCAGTTCTTCCAATGACTGTGTTGTTGTATTGGTGTGAGTGTTAGAGTGAGGCTGTGTTTGCATAACTGTACTGTAAGAGTGAGAATGGGGTTGTGGTGTAGATTTTGGGATTGTAGTGGATGGCCTGTGACTAGGTGTAACGTCTGTGCTACCCTCACTTAATGCAACCACAGGACAATTAACCGAAGCATCAGCATGAGCTATTTTACCTATCAAATCATTTAAAACCAACAACTGACCCATACCCTCATCCTCAAGTTCTAGTAAGGCCTCAGATTGCATGTAGGAGACTACATACTCCATGCAGCCTTCTTCATCATTCACATTCAGCTCTTCTTCCTGTTGACTTTTGATCGCAATGTCTTTTGCAACCTGATATATGTCGTTGTTTGAGAGTCTGAATAGTTGTTTCTTGATGCCCCATACTAATTCTTTACGAGTGGCTGACATGGTGTGTAATCCTGTTGTGAATTCAGTAAATCAGCGGTGTAGTGTCTTAACAAGTGGCATGTGTGTGTATGCGTGTCGACCTCCCGATGGGACCCACTGATGCTGGTGTGCGATGACCACAAGATCAGCGTGTAACCTTCTGGTCCGTGGCGTGCGCTGGCCCCAGGATCAGTAGTGCGGCTCCTAAGCGAGGTCGAGATCCCCTTTCTCTTTGGTCTCCCTCCTCGGACGCCCACGGATTGACTCCTGGCCTGTGGCGGCGGCGTCTTGGCACATTGGTCGCGTGGTTCTAGTATCTCTGGATCTGCTCCCCCCTGGTCGTGATGAGGAGAGATCCCGGACGAGCCCCCACAGTTTGTTACGAGTCTCAAACTAGTGAAACTACAGTACCAAATGATTTTGATTGGGGTTCAATACTCTACACTCTCCTAGATGACAGCCCTGGAAAACAGGATCATTTAGTCAGTGAATGAAAGAGCGAACCGCCATCTTCATATACAAATCTCTGTATCTTTATTACAAATTTATCAAATCATGGTATAAAACAATAACATTTCCCTAGTGTAAACATGTTTCAATTTCAAAGTCCATTTGTGTTAATTTCAATTTTAAACACCTCAATACAGGTTTCTTTCTCTTTACTATTCACATATCAATGGGTGGCATCTTTCACATCCATATTCACAAAATAATCATGTCTTTGCAACAATCAACATCACTCTTTCTTTAAAGTGCAGTAATATCACCGGGATAAATCATGTTTTAAGCTATATAATTATATATACATATATATATAATTATTAATACTAATGCAACAGTATGAATCATGAACCCTCTTTGGCTGTAAATGAATATTTAAATGACTTTAGAGTCACAACATGAATAATGCACATAGGGAAAACTATTTAACTTATAAAACATTGTTAAACTCGTTCAGACACTTAACTGTTTCTGTATATCTTCAGTGATAACTCCCTTTTAAGTTTTAAAAAATATACCCCTCTTCGTTTAACATTTATTATAAATCATAACCTGTCAGGATACCCTGAAACACTAAACAAAGCATTACCAGGGAGTGGGGATACTAATACACCAATTTTACACATCCAGCCTCAATATACATCTGCTATATAGCTGCTAGCGCCATTGTTATAGAACCTTTTTTTCCGCGATTATAAACGCGGCTCTTCAACTCTGTTCCACACATCAAATATTCCGTAACCAACTCATCACGGTTTCACATCATCACATACACTTCAGTAGGAAACAGTTTTTACAGAGTACGGACCTGGAAAACAGGATCATTTAGTCAGTGAATGAAAGAGCGAACCGCCATCTTCATATACAAATCTCTGTATGAGAGAAGAGGACGGCGCCCGTCACCTCGGTACCGCAGCACAACGATACCTGCACTTTGGTTCCGCTTTCTTCGGTCCCCCCTACCTTAATATTATCCTACACAAAGAAGGTTGCAATTCTAACAAACGACTGCGTATTATCACAAACACATATCCTATGAATATTAACTTGTGTTATAAATCAAGGTGTATCACATTAGCAAAAGACCTGTAATCCTGGTACTTCTGGACGTTGTATCTGTTTACATAAACTTGTCTTACTAGAAACTTCACAGAGGCTTATGTGATGCTCAAGGGACAAAGTAGTTTAGTTTGTCTCAAAAAAAGTGACTGAAAAAAATACTTTACTTTATTACCTGTGTGTCATTCAACATGCAGGCAATTAACACTGAAAAGATGCATTTCAAAGCGTGAAATTCAGAATAAAAACCAAGCGACAAACTAAATCTGAAAATAGGTCATAAGTATTGTAATAAAAAAGTAAGCTCAATTCACATGCACAATTGGACTATTTCTTTAGTATTTTGTTGGTGTAGAATGAGTACTATCAGGTGCTGACACTGTAGTGAATAGCAAACTGTGATCTCAGGCCCTTGATTGGGATGGCCTGCATCAGCACTGAGACGTGATGCTTGTGTGTGTCCAGGGTCAGTGTGCATCGTCCTGTAGGAGCGGAGCTGTGCCCTGCCATCACAGTGTGACCTGAGAGGAGAGAAACACGCAGCAGGAGTTTCCTTCAACTACACGAATGAGTGCTGTGACACGGATCTCTGCAACACTGCTGCGCCCATTAGCTCCCCCCGCTGGACCGGAGCACTGCTGAGCCTCTGCGGTCTGGCCCTCCTGCTCCAGCTGGGATGAGCAGCTCTTAATCGAACCGGAGGTGCTCACTACATTATCAGCAAAGTCTGAGATTCAAGAACACCATGACATACCAACACCATCCGTTTGCAACCAATGTATCAGCTCAAATTTTAAATGCACACAAGACTGAAACTATAAGTCCATCTACGCACACTCTTGCAGACGCCATGCTTGAAAGGAAGTGCCTGCAACTACACACACACACACACACACACACACACACACACACACACACACACACACACACACACACACACACACAGTGATAACGCCATGGAAATGACGTCATGTCGTTACTCAATGCTCAAAATAATGAAACTTCTTCTAAACTTCTTTAAACCCGCTCAGCTGCTAAATCTGACAGCTAATTTGCTTTGTCTTATTTTTTTGTTGTTGCTGCAAACGCTAATGACAGTAATTTTTGATAATTCTAGAAAAATAAATGCATATTTTTCATATTAATAGGCCATGTTCTAGAGGCTGTTCCATTCCTATAGAGCACAACACAATGTTTTGTCCTTTTTTCATGATTTGTTTCTCAAGTTTTTAAATCTGTTTTACTCTATGACTTAAAATAATCTTAAATATGTTGTGCTTTAATTAAACAATTTATTTTAAAATCTTAAGTTATATTAAACCTGAAATATCTAAACATGAAGGATCAAGAAAAATACTCAGTACTCAGCATTTCATTTTTTTTTATTTCAACTTTATTATAAACTGTATTGCTGAATAACAATTTTAGAAATGCAGGAAGAAAATGACTTTGTTGTAACATCCATCTAATCAATAAAATCCTCACTAATCAATATTTGCACTGATGTTGTGTTGTCCATTTGAGTGCAGAGTAAGATTTGGAAATGACTATTAAGTGGTTAAGAGGAAGTGAACACAGGAGTGCACGGGGCGAGGCATGATTTATACCATTTATAAAAATATTTTAGAAACAGGCTGAATCAACTTAAAGAGGGCAGACTAGAGCTTAAAACATCACTGATTTCCTCTTTTTCAGAAGACAACAAATGTGCATATATTTCAAAACTCTCCCCAAACAATAAATAAGAGTGTTTTCAAAGTGGACGTTGACAGTGATATTTAGAGATGGAAGAGTATTCTAGTGACTCAAATTTGCACATACATCATATCATATAGCTACGAGATGAGACTGTCACTTGGGGCCAGTTCCTGATTTAAAAGATTTTCAGTGAATAACAACATTTATTTTAGTTTTTTCTTCTCACATAATGCATGGATTTAGAAGATCTGAAACATCACACAGGATTCCTATGGAGATGTCTCCATGACTTTGCAACATATCAATCAATGCAATATAAAGAGTAGCTTGAAAACCAGTTTATGAAATGTATGCGACCAAAGCAGCCGTGAGTGAAAGCTGTCATTAAAGGCTACGGTTACAGACTCTAGATAATGACACAGCGAGAGGGAGGGACAGTAATGAGAGGAATGAGGCAACAACATCCTGCTTGTAACTGCTAGAAAAGCACTCGTCCACACGAACATTGAACAAAAATAATGAAAAACAACCACTACTGCTGCCTGTTAAACATTTGACCATAGTTTGTAATGTATCACTGCAGGCTGCCTGTGTATAGCAACAGAAATGACCTTTGACCTCTGCAGTTCAGCTGCTTTTAAAATATATGAACTATAAGACCACGTTTAGTTGAAAAGCGAGACATCTGCCAGTGCAAACAACCTCAGGTGCTCGAGACATACAGGAACCAATTGAAGCACGAGGACAATCTGGAAAGAGAACTCCTTCTTCTATTTGAGAGCCTTCACGACGGAGGAGTAGGCCATGTGTATCTCCTCATCGCTGGGACAGGTGGAGGAGAACTCCTCTCGGGCATACGCCGCGTCCAGGTATCGCCACAGAGACGTCAGCGAGCGAGGGATGGAGAAACCTCGAAACTTCAGACACACCACCTGAGAGCGGGGAAAAGAGAAGCTAAGCATTGCATTCGTCAACTCTCTTGCTCAAGCATCAGCCTGTTGGCTGTTTGTCTCACTTTGACGATGTGGAGCTTGGGCAGCAGGTTGCAGTCGGCCAGAGTGAGCTGTTGACCATCCAGGAAGGGGCGGGTGGAGGAAGTGACATCGTCAGCGCTGTTCTCATCGATCTCATCTGGCAGAGGAGAGCTCAGGTAGTCATCCAGCTTCTTCAGGGCCTTCAGTAAACCCTTCTCCAGATCTGCACAAGCAAACAGTTCATACAGCTTCATTTGAAAAAATTTAAATAAAAAACCCACAAAATGGTTTGACAAGCGCAATTTCCTGTTCCTGTGTTGACGTATTTCCTGTTTAAGGAAATGTCAAGGCTTGTCCTATTTTTAAAAGCCTATAAAACCATTTTTTTTCTCAATGTGTCATTGATAGGCAGAGGCAGGTGTCATTCACAGTCATTCACACCAACACGACTGTCCAGTCTGATATTCACATGATGTTCGTCTGTTCAGACCAATGTGGAAAAAACGGCAGACATGCTGAATGAAAATACAGTTCCCTCCGACATTAGATGGCAATACGATCTGCTTTATAGGATGCAGATATATGTGTTTTTTTCTTTCTATTTCTGACACCTGCCTGACACAGAGAAGAAATGAAGATAAGCATGTTTTTAAACAGCCATTCAGATTTTTTAAATTTGTATTTTATGATGTCTATTAAACTACACCAAATACAAGATTACGGAGAGCCGGGTCCAAATGCTACCTCTGCTATTCACGGTTGCTTAGCCAAATAGTGTGTTTGAGAGCGCCACCAAGTCGACTCTTATCAGTGCGATGGGAAAGAGATTAGATTAGATTAGATTGTTGCATTGGAAGTATGCAAACGGTTTGAAAAGACACATTAACTGTTCATTTAAAAGAAACCAATTATCGCACCAAATTTTCGGTTCAAACGTTCGTCTTGGCCTAAACCAAGTGAAAAGTGACGAGGTTCCAGCGAAAAGCAATGTGTCCACATGAAACACAAAAAATGGGATGTGATGGAACACAATCAATCACAAAACCGTTTCTCTCTACTTCTCTCTGTTGTCTCACACTCAAGGGCCGGTCCACTTTTCATTCCATTGATTGTATGCATGTGAATTCAGGAAACGCAAGCTCATGCGAATTTAGCTGTTTTCCAGTATTTTGTGAACTCTGAGCTGTGAATTTGTATCACTTGAAGATATGTGACCAATAGAATATTAAATAGCTTATGTTGTCACGTCTTAGCTGAACTAAATAAATACACATTTTAAATCTGCAGGATTGCAGTGTTACTGCAGTAAAAGACTGAATATTTGTATTATATGTTGAATTATGTATTTAACAAGGAGACAGCAGTACCAATGAAACAGACAACACAATTAAATGTGTGCGGATTTAGGGTGCATCAAGAGCACTGAGCTTTGGCATTATTCAGACCTTGGACAGTCTTGCACACTCACTTCCTGTTGCATACATGGGACAAGCCCAGTAATGTAGTGAAGCTTGTCCTGGTCTGGCCACTTAGCAATCTTTTTAACAAATCTAAAAGAATGAAAACAGTTAGCAGCACTCTTGCACTCACTGTCATTCATCTGCGGGTTTGAATTCTTAATGTAGGCGGAGAACTTTGAGAACACATCCAGACCTGCGGTGTTTGATTCAGGATTGTGAGCTGCCAGCCGTGGGTATCTGTTGTGTCGGATAGAGGGATGAAGAGGAGGAGGACAAGTGGATATTGTAAACATTACAGTTGTGAAATATAGGAATGGAATACAAACACAAATGCAGTGACATGGAGCCACAGAATGAATGGAAATAAAGCATGCGTTAATGAAGAGAGTTACTTGGGAGGGCAGAGGATTTCCTCCAGGAACTCTTCTATCTTGTTGGTGTCCGTCTTCACCTCTGTGCCGTACAGCAGGAAAGGAGGCTGAGCCCCAGGAGCCAGATCTTTAAGAACATCTGGTTTCCTACTCACAAAACAGAGAAAGAGGAATAGCACACCACTTGTTTTCCAGGTGCTACTTGTGCAAAATGCTGAATGCATACGGTGCGCAGTTTGCATGTGCTAAAAGCACACTGTTGGAGATCCCACAATGCAATGCACTTAACTTGTGTGAATGAAAATGTCTTTTTTTTAATTGGACCACCAAGTTTTGGAATACAGTGCTTATAATGTAACACACTACTGGTTTGAAATGGTAAAAGTCTAGGTTTCGCTTACTTGAATTTATACATTTATGCAACTGCGTTAGGTTTGTGAATGCACAGAAACACCCACCTCTTCATGTCCACGGTGGTCACATTAAAGGTCACGCCTTTCAGCCACAGGACCATGAAGAGCCGCTGAGAGAACGGGCAGTTCCCAATGCTCTGACCATCGCTTCCTGCCTACACACATACAGAGGATTAAACAGAATTACAAAAAAAGTACTTTTTGTGAACAGCAAACAGCCACAGCAAGGGATCACACTGCACCCAAACTGTGAATGTGAGTTTGCAGCCTGAATAATTAGTTGCGTCGAGCATGAAGAGTGCTCTTCACATTTACTCTGACATGGATTCAAAAGAAAAACAGTATAAAGACAACACACTTCATGTTTTGGCTAATCAGCTGCATTGCTTTTTAAAGATTTTGATGCCTAAAACAGTCCAGAAAAGTTGAGTTTTAGGATAATTTTCGGAATTCGACGAGTTGAAGTAACAAGGTGATATGAACCACATTACAAGGGAAACACATGTTTAAGTTGCTGAGGCAGTTGTATATAAAGTATATAAAAAATCCTAATCCTTCATGAGCAAGCATGGATAGAGGCAAATAATCCAGCAGGTTCAGACAGTTTAGTAGGATTTGGGGCATTTCATCCTTCTACATGCTACATAACTATCACAAAATGTGCAAACATTCATGCTCAAATAGGCAACATAATGCATTAAGAGCACTGGATTGAAAAGGTTGAAGATGTGAAATTTTGTTTAAAGGTCATGTTTTTTTCATTTAGGGGGCTTTCACACTTGCACCCGGGTTTTCCCGTCAGATTTATTAGACAGGACTGCTAAACAAATACAGCAAACTAATGGAGACTGAGAAAGGGAACTCAGGCGCTGATATTCTGTCATGAATCGGGTCCCAGCTGTTCCTCCCACTCGCCATCACTTTTTCCTCCCGGACTTCATTGCCCAGAATCCTCAGCATAGGAACTGATTACACACTCACCTGTTTCCTGTCAGTGGACTATTTCAACCGCACTCAAACACACTCTCATTGCGAAGGCTTGTTTAGCTGTTAGTGGACGTTACTGAGCATTTTTTCTGTGTTTTCCTTGCCTTGTTTTTGCCTTGCCGTGCTACTGTTTCCTTTGTGTTTTTGTGATTGTTGCTGATTGTTTTACTGACCATTGCCTGTTTTTTGGATTACTCTTTGTCTTACCTTGGATACTGTTGTTTGCTGGTGTTCGACCCAGCCTGTCTTGATCACAATCTGTTTAATAAAGCTTGCATTTGGATCTTATCTCCATTGTCACGCCCGTCTGTTTCATATTCTCAGCACTGCTCAAGTCCCACTTCCGATGCTTATTGACCAAACTGTTACAATTACAGATATCGGGTGACAACAGCACTGTTGGCTGTGGTATACATTGGTAAATATTGTATTTAAAACACTATAGAGGAGAGCAAACATTGTAAACTGTTACGACAACCTCCACATTTTATTTATAAATGCTACATAAAAAACTGCTCTTATCAAGCCACTTCATTGGGACTTTAACAGTCAACTGAATAATGAAGAGCTCGTAGATTGACTACATTGAAAATATATTGCATATTAAGACATAAAAATGAAGGAATCGAGCAATTAATCAACCGTAAATGTATCTATTTAACTGACTCTTTGATTTATTTACTTATTTACAATTAAAAAAATAAAAAACTCATTCTATAGCACTTAACAATAACAAGGCATAAACTATTAGGCTATTAATGCAATGAAATGTTCATAATGTAATAATTTTCTCAATTTGTTTAATTGAGAATTTATGTAATATGAGCTCACAATAAAATGTTTTTCACATAAAGTAATAGATTATTTTGTGAAACACTTATTACATTATAAACACATGACAGCAACTTAATCACAGTTAATTGCAAACATACAATAATAATGATTCATAACCTAATAGCAGCACATAGTGTATATGTGGAACAATATTTACAATAGAAAAAATTTCTCTCAACATAAAATTATGAGCACATTAGGCTACATTGTGAAGTGAAAGTGTTTAATAGAAATTGCACAAATTTTGTGGTTTTGATCTGCTCCATCATTTTAATTTGCTATGGCCCCAAAACAGATTTGAAGTTTTATGCACTGGATTAATAAAATAAATGTAATCAACAATAAATATAATATAATATAATCATTTAAATAGCAACCATAAAAAAACTGCATATTCTGCATATTCATATGTTAGTAATGTGCTGTTGAATTATTGTTTTTTCGAACTAATTTTTTCAAGCTACCAGCCAAATCTTCCTGTAGTAAACCTAACACAAGTTCTTCACAAACTGCTTCGTTTCTCCATCTTCCCGTGGTGGAAACAGCTTAGGCTCACACGAGATGATACGATACGCGTACCATAGATGCATCCTTCAGTTTGTGGATGTATTATTGTTTTCCATTGGTTGCTGGTTGAAACTGCTATTTGTTTCATTAATATTATTTTAGTTATTTAAATTATTGGTGTTAAAAGGGGATTTTTTTTCTTTTGCTATAAGTTGTGTTACTCTCTGGCAACTCTTTTTACTGCATATGCACTTTTTTATACATGCATATGAACATGAAGGATATATTATGATCTTTGCAGTGAGCAGATCTCAACTCAGTTGGACACCTATATGGGAGATTTTGGACTGAGGTGTTAGACAGCGCTCTCTGCTACCATCATCAAAACACCAAATACAGGAATATCTTTAGGAAGAATGGTGCATGCCTCCAGTAGAGTTTCGGGGAGCACTGAAGCTGTGCTGGCAGCACGTGGCGCCCCAACACCTTACTTTCCTGTTCATCACGGTAAATCTGCTTTGAAACAGTATGTATTGTGTTATTTTAAGTGCTTTAGAAATAAAGGTGACATGACCTGACTGTAATACTATTACTACTAATAACATTATCAACAACAATAAAAAATACTAATAGAAATAATAAATGCACGACTATTTAAATCTGGTGCATTTTTCACATGGAGTTTAAAACTATATTTAGATCACCGTTTTCTATTTATATATATATATTTTTTTTTCACAAAATGACAACATTTTTGGTGATTTCATAAGGTAATGCCATAATTTAAAAAACGTTATTACATTACAAGCTCACGATTTGATCACGTTTTGAGCCAATTATTACATTACAAACATTTTATTACATCACCAATGATAGGTTTATTACATTATGTGAAGGTACTCCGTTGGCTAAAGCTGCATTAGTCCTGAGTGAAGTCACGAATAATGGCCTTTGATCCTCCAGCAGCCTGCGGGGAAACTCACCTTCACGAAGAGCTCAACCTCGGGTCTCTCCTCACTCATCTCGGACGGTCCTCCAGCAGCGGCCAAATAACTACAGAGAGAGCTTTATGACAGCGACCCTGCAGCTCAGTAAATCAATGTCCTGTATTCCTGTCGCCTTTTCTCCGAGCTCACTTCCCCTGTGCCTGGAACAGTTGGAAATTGTACGCAACTTTTCCCCTTCGAGCTATGAGTCTGGCAGTGGGAGGAGAATTTGGAGAAAGTCAAAAAGTGTCTGATTTCCGCGTGACTAATAAACCGTACGAACGTTTACTGTTAGCGTTTTGTATCGAAATCAATAACGCCTACCGCAAGATCAGCCTTACTTCCTCTCTCTCTCCCCCCCCTTCTCTGCTCTCTTCTTCTCTCTCTCTCTCTCTCTCTCTCTCTCTCTCTCTCTCTCTCTCTCTCTCTCATTTCCTGATTTCGACGAGCCTTGAACTTCCTCTAACTTGTAACCATATTATAACTGTTGGTGATGCTACTATATGCGCGCGCAAGGTCTTTTCTTCCGTCTGCGCTATTTTTAACCCTGCAATGTCAAACGTTTGCAAACAAACTAGATGTTTAATATGCATGGTGACACTCGTCACTTGTGTATTGCATAAGCGCTGCATATTTTAGTTACTATGAAGTCGTTTAAAAGCAGTATTTTTACTTTTGTTTTAGGACAATATAATGGTCCTAAAGCAATAATTAATATAACTTCATTTTAATGATAAGTAACAATTTAGAGCAAATTGTATCCCAAATTTGATGGAATAATAACATGTTTGCTTAGCTAATGCTTATATTAGGCTATATATAATATGAATATTCATTTAAGTGTTTCTCACTTAAAGGTGAAGTATCACTTTTACAGCCAACGTAATTCTGACACCTAGTGGTAGAAACCTGAAAAATGAACATTTTGAATTAGTTTAATTGTCTAAGTACTAGTCAATATTGGAATCCTGAGCCTACCTAGAAACAAAAGAAAACAAAAACCTTGAAAATAACTGTTTCAGCGACTTTCCACAAAACATAATTGTTGCATTCAAAACTGAATGAAAGCTTCTAGTACATTTTAATCCCAATATCATAGGTTTTTTAAAGCTGAAGTCCAGTTCCTCCAGTAACTCAAGAGATGGATAAAGGGCTGGGCATGTGCGTGTGTGTGTGTGTGTGTGTGTGTCTAATCGCCTAAATACTCATAGACCATTATTTTTTTTATCTTAATTTTAATCGTATTTGTCAACAGAAAGTGTTCAAGGGGTAAGACATGACAAATTGAAGAAGGCACACTATATTATTTATATACTTCCATAATACTTCCATAAAGACTTGAAAAAGAGACATGTCCATTGGATAACTATATCATCAATTCATATCCAATCACATGAGGCCAATATATATAAAAACAATACTGATTCACTAAAATCAAAAGTGGGAGGGTCTGGGGCGCAGTGCTCCGAGACAATCTGAAACAAGCCAATTAGAGCTCAGCCTCAGTCACATGCTTTTCAAAAGTTTACAAACTTGTAAAGTGCCCCGCACACACACAACAAATGAAACAGAGTTTAGATTTTTTTATTTTTGATAGGCGCTAACATAACTACCAGTCCAATATGACTAAATAATGCAATTTTGTGGTTATTTTGCAATATATATTTAACTTATTTTCAACATGTTGAAGTAGGCTTCTTCGCTGGGTAACTTAAAGGGGGCGGCTACAAGTCACATCACATTTCTGTCTCCAGTACATATGCCTATGCAGCTGTCACATGACGAAAGGCAAGGAAATTAACTGCTTTATCTGTGTGGTCACAAAGACAATGAACAAATCACTCTCTGAGACAACTCATACTCCTGAGTCATATAAAATGCCTATAGCAGCATCCCCAACTTCTGGACCTGCCTTTATTTGTGACAGCGTCGGCACAGTTTGTCACTGCTGTGAAATTAAACCACTATTAAAACACTTCAATATAGCTAGCCTAACCTTTAGGCAATAGCCCTCCATTAAGCTTAACGACAAGCAAGCTAGGCTGGCATCGACGTAAAATAACATTGTTCAAGGCCGGAAATGCTACCAAACTTAAAGAAAAGAATTGCCCCTGTTTGAGTTCTTATTTTTTGTGTATAATATAATAATATAATTCCATTATGAATGGCTCATCTCTATGACCTAATCATTTTGAAAGGTATACCATCCAGAAAATATGGTTCTAAAAAAGGCATCCACCTCCGTACAAATGTTGCCACATAACTGAGAAACACTTAGAATAGTGAGAGAATCAAAGGATAAACACTGTTGATTGAATACTGATGTCAAAAGGCACACACAAAAGGAGGTTTCAAATATGACTCTAAAGTCCAGGTGTACAAAAAGTTAGATGAAAGCAGTTTACCACAGCAATTTTCACTCAGGGGAGTAATAGCCTCTCCCTGGCTAACCTCACCTGACAGAATTATATATATCTTTATAATATATATATTGAAACTGCTATGCCTAGCAAAGACGGTAGTGCAACCATCAGCAAGCTAGAGCTATACTTCTGGCTTGTTTGTTAGCTCTTCCTCCATGATTTCAGTCAGTTGTGTCACAGCACATGCCTGTCTCCAAGAAGCTGCCGTAGATTGTAATTATCATTCTAAACTGAATACCAATTTACAAAAATATTGACAATCCCACTTTTAGGGTTGGCTATTGTTTGAATTTGATTAATTCCGATTCTGCTTATCGATTCCGATTATTTTCGATTCCCAGTTTCGATTTCAATGTGATTAAATAATAATATCAAACATTTTATCCTGTGTCTCTTTTTTGCAAACCATTTATTTGGAGCTGAATACCATGAACAAAAATCAACAGGCTACATAAAATCTGGACTCTTTAAGAGCTGTCTGTGTGCACAATAGAACTGCATGACTTTTTTTTCTCTTTTTTTCCCCAAATGGAATTTGTGGTTCTCTCATGATTCTGAAGAAAAAACAATAGACAACTAAACAAAATCACATGTAATTTATGAATAAATGATTCAATGACTCACTCAAGATGTACTCGTTTCATTAATGGATGAATCAGCGTTTGTGAATTAATCTCTTGTATGATTCAAAGACAAATAGCTTAATTTTTAACAGCCCCTTTTCGTCACCTACTGGCGTAACAATGTAATCGATAATCTTCAATTGAAGTGTCAAATAGCTTTCAAAAGGTGATTTATTCTATTTTAATTGCTACCATACACATCATACACACAGTTTATATCTGAACTATAAACTTTTATCCCAGTACTTCTGTGATTTGAATGTTTGTTACACAGAAATAATGATATTGTGTGGCTGAAAAGACTGAAGCTGTTTCATTCATGACAGACAACTGCTCTCTTTAGGTCAACGGCAGTGTGAACGCAGATTTAAATGTTCAAATCACTCTGATGTGATCGTATGCTGCACGGATGAACCAACAAGTGATCACAACATTGATCACACACGTCAAACTTTGAGGAATGAAACGGACGAATCATTGTAATTTAAGAATAGAATCACGTTGGTGTTTGAATCGTGTTCGCGATTTTTAACGATGTATTAAATTAAAGTGCTTTGTCATGTTGGTGGTGACACCTCTCTTGCAACATGTTTAGCTTTCACAGATATTATACTTAGCTTTTTTTTGGCTTCTGATCGCAAATGTAGCCACACTTTGGAGCGCTTAGATTAGCGAGCAAGATCCTGGCAGATCGCTAGGTCCGGTCCTCACAGATGAAGAAAAAATAGCGCATAGGAATCGATAGGCGGAATCGAAATTTTAATTTGACAACAAGTTTCCGATTCCTGACCTTAAGTATCCGATTCTGGAATCTGAAAATTTTTTCGATTCCCAACCCTACCCACTGTGTTTATCTTGTAAAGGAGTTTTATTCCTTTCCTCTGTCAGCCTTTGGCTTGCTTCGTAGGGGCCTAAAGTTAATTATTATTCAGGAAAACATCTCGGGTTATGCATGTAACCATGGTTCCCTGAGAGGGAACGAGATGCTGCTCCCCCTAGGGGGCACAATGGGGAATGCAGCCTGCATGACCAGTGTCTGAAGCACATGTGAAACAATGCCAATCTATTGGCCCACATGGCCCATGACAGGGCAGGGTGCATGGAAGTATAAAAGGGCACCTGCTGAATACGTCATCTACTTTAGCTGTCTGAAGGAGACGTAGACAGGCAGGCTGAAGGCATGGCAAGGGGGCGCAGCGTCTCGTTCCCCCTCGGGGAACCATGGTTACATGCATAACCCGAGACATTCCCCATCTAGGGAACTCAGCGCTGCACCCCCTAGGGGGCACAATGGGGAATGAAATCCAACCACGCCATGCCGAGGCGCATGCCTGTCCACCCGGTGGGAGAGCACCAAGGAAGTGACAAACATACACCAAGCTTTTCCTTAGAAAGGGGCCATGCCACTGACGCCACGGGCCGCTCACGCAACTTGGCAGAAACAGGGAACCCGAATAGATCAAGGAGAACATCTCACCCAAGTTAAGAGCACAACTATCCTCAGATAGTTATGCTATCTAGATAATTAGCCTGGATACACAAGACCACTGAAGACGCTAACTAGAAAGCCTCTGAAGGAGCTCAGAGATCGCTACATAAATCGCAGGTAAAGAGAGTAGCTGCTGAGCTAGAACACAGCTATCCTCAGATAGACATAGGTCGAGGGAAAGGGGACCCCACTCCAGGAAAGGTCTGTCGACAAGCGAACGCAGTAGAACCACAGCTATGGCCTCAGATAGATGTTAATTACTTAGTTAAGACGCGAAATGAACATAACAAATGGCTGAAATATAACCACCCTTAGGTGGCTATACTAAGGAGGTCCCCAATCTGTGTCAGTCCCACAGTAGACAATACACAGCTAGCCTAGATAGCCTTCCTGCAGAGCTGCTCAGACCACAGAGAGTGGACTATCTACAGCGAGCCCTTACTAACCCTAGAAGGAAGAGATTAAGCACGATCTATGGCAAGGACTCAAAAGAGATCGTACTTAAAGACCACTGAAGAAGGAGGCCGCAGTAGCACTGAAGATAGAACAATAGATTCTCAGATAGCTAGTACTAGGGAGGGCTACCAGATATCCAGAAGGGGGGCCCGACTTGACAAAACTTTACCCAGACACAAAGGTGGGTTGTTCTTAGAACCCAAAAGAGGGGAGGACAACACTGTCTGGTACAGGCTTCAAGCAGGGGAGCAATCCACTGCTGAGCTACACATAGGGCTCTCGGAAAGGAGACCACTCCATGAGAGTGCTCACCGCAATTTCAGTAGGACACAGCTAGCCACAGATAGCTCTATTCAAGTAAGCCAGTCCTGCCAAAACAATGGCTGGAATATAACCAACCTCAGAAGGCTATATTAAGGAGGTCCCCAATTCGTGTAAGTCCCACAGTAGGCTAGCGAAGCACTGTGTTTTGACCAGGGGCTCACAAGAGGGAGATCCGGGCCATCAGTAAATGATTTTTTAAGAGCGAACACATAAACATCATTAGTCCGGGATAAAAGCCTGATGTAAGCTGTGGCCATAACACAAAAGGGCTGGACACAGCTATCCTCGAATAACAGTTCTCTCAGATAAGGCTGAAGATTACCCAGGCCACGGAAGCGGGCCATCTATTTAAAACCCCGAAGTGGAGACAACACAGTCCAGGCAATGGGCTCACAGAGACCACAATCTAAAAACCCCAAAAGGGAAGCAGTCTCCGTGCTGGAACACAACTATCCTTGAATAGCAGATTCCCTGACAAAGGGACTCAACGGCTTAATCCAGGCGACCGCGCCCGCGAGAACTTGTGCCAGGAGGAACACAAACTAGTAAGAAGCCAGGCTGGACACATAGCTGCCAATTCAGCGGACATATCCAGAGCAAAAGTAAGCTTGAGCTGGGCATAACCAAACCGCAGAGATGGCTCAAACCCGGCTTAACAACATGAAGAAAAAACATTCCCCATAAACCACTCAGGTGCTGGAAAAACCCTGGGAGAGGAAAACTCTCAAGCTCTTCCCACGAGTTATTTAAATATATTCACACCGAAAATATATGACCCCGAAACAACGAGACGCAGACTCTTGTCACTTCACTCGCGGAACGAGAGGGGACAAATATTGAATGGAGCTCTCATGGGTAAAACACCTTCACCAATGGAGTGCGTCAGGAGCCTGGAGGCACGATACGAGCAAAGCCTGACCAAAAAAACCAGAGACAAGATAGATTGTTGCGTGCCTCGAGTTGACCCGAAAACCTCTGGAACGGGAGGCATCACACTTTTTTCACACGCTCACAGCCTGGTACTCGCCCACGAACTTTCAAAACCAGTCGGCTCCTGAAAAACAGCCAAAAGAGGAGGAAGTATTTAGCAGGGGCCCATTATTACTTCGGGCACCATGGCCTATGGACGGTTCATGGGACTGGTGGGCAATAGATTGGCGTTGTTTCACACAGTGCTTCAAGGGCAACCGGTCAGTTGCACAGGCTGCATTCCCCATTGTTGAGCGATTAGTTCCATAGATGGGGAACGGATTAAACTATCTAATATGGTCAACATAGTTGAAATTGACTCTAAGTGAAGTTGCCAAACTTCTGTTCAAATCTACATTTATTTGGCTGATTTCAGAATAGCATTCAACTCTTACTATTTCTGCCATCTGCCAAGGCTGTACATTTGATGTGGGTTTTATTTCTATGAAGACACAGCCCAACAAGTTTGTAAATGAAAGGTGGGGCATTGTAAGGGTGTGGTTAGATTGCTCAGACAAGGTGAAGTCATTAGTAGGAGTTGAAAATGTGAAGCAATACAGATGCGCCTTCTCTGTGCCTGCTGATGCCTCTCTGTGCTTCCCAAACACGGCTCTAATAAACTGAGATACAATCTTCCCATTCTCTCTCTTGTACCACTTTTCCACCAACACAGCCATATGATTTCCCACATTCCATCTAGTTCCACTGAAAGAGATGGATATGTTTTGGAAACCCTGGGTCTGTACCAGCGCCATAAGTACTGTTAGGTAGAGTTGAGATAATTGGACTACAATTATGAATGAACTTGGACTCGGACATTTTGGACACATACATTTTCAGAGTACAGAGGAATCCATGTCATGTGTAACATAAAAGATAAAAAAAAAAAAAGTAACAACATAAAACTAAGATAAAAAGACATTAATAAACATCTCCCAATCTTGCTCAGCTGGTTAAAGACAAGGACTCAACAAGGTGGACTCGGACCCAACACTACTGTTCGGATCTCCCACTGGAGACCATGCAAACAATCCCTAATGAATTCTTACTGCTGGGACATTTGGTCCACATATATCTGACTAAAGATAATAAAAAATATTTCATTTAATATGCTGTAAATATTGTTTTAATATTTGATCTTATAGTTTTAAAAATGTCTGACTTACATTAAAGTTTATGATGGCATAAAGAAGCTGTATTATATATACATAAAAATATCTTCACAAAAAGGTGGTATGTTAAAAGAGATATATTAAGTTAGTTTAATGGTAACACTTCACAATAAGGTTACATTTGGTCACAATTAATACTAACAAAAACATAACTGAAAGAACAGTTTACAGTTGTTTTTTTTAACTGTGTTTATTAATCTAATGTTACAATGTGCTAGAATAAACATAAAGTCAAGGGATAGTTCACCCAAAAATTACAACTCTGTCATCATTTACTAGATATGTAAAATCAATATAAAAAAATCAACAATCCCAAAGCTAGTACCTAACCCAGAGTCATTACTGTGATGTTTCTGTTTATTCAGCCCCACCTCAAATATATCATCACCTCATTCCAAAGAGTACATCCAAACGTAGGTTTTATTAAAAATGACATCAGCTAAAGTGTTGGAATTTTAATTTTTTTTTATGTTTTGCATTGTATATAAATGATTATTTAAAAAAATGAATCACTGCATATTAGCAATGTGAAAAGTAAACACAGTGGAGCAAACATTTAAAGTTACAGGAAGTTATGGGATCTATGCATTCTAGATTATATCTTCACTGATTCCGATTAAAGGAGGTATTGTGAACATAACAGTGTGCAGACAAGGAGGTGTAACATCTACAGCATGTAACTGCAGACAGAGGCCAGTAGTGCGGCGCTGAGAACCCCAGCCATGGACAGCTGCGCAGCACTCGCTCCATTGCACAGATCTGCGGCGCAGCAGGTTTTGGTCACGGTGTATCCCGCTCCCATGACGGTCCCGGCGGTGTTGTTGCAATCAGATGTGCAGCCACTTGAGGACAGACTCAGAAACCCAGTCACATTGAACTCTGCGAAGAGTTATTAGAGAGGAGCAGGAGCAAGATGTCAACATTTATTATTATTATAAATAATACATAATAAAACATATTTTAGTACAGAAATCTATGTTAAGTCACTTTGTAACAGTTCTGGCTTTGCTTTTTTATTTTTATTTTATGGTAATTCTTTAGTCTTTATAGCTTTATGTGATAAAATATTAAATGAACTGGAATGTGGAATAAAATATGGAATGTTCTCCTTTAGTTTAAAAGTGTATTATATGTATGGGTTCGGCATGTTAAAGCCGACTTATGAGGGCATCTGAAGTGGTCCTTAACTATATGAAAGTGTAATAAATAGCCTAAATCATGTTTTGTTTGATCTACAGCACTAATATCAACAGTTTTGGTTGGGGTTAGGTGTAGGGTTGTGCTTTAGCAAATATTATGGTGTGTAGGTGTGTGTGTGTGTGTGTGTGTGTTGACTGACCTGCTTTTGCAGTGAAGCAGTTGAGCTCGGAGGCAGCACAGGACACTTGGGAACTCAATAAACATTTACCTAAAATGCCCACTTTACACGAATTACACGTCAGGGCTTCACCTGGAGAAACAGAATGACAACATGAAATAAGCATTCTTATAAACGTATGAAAAAAATATCCCTTCCAAAAATGGGCTGGGTAATCCATTTAAAATCACATTGATTGGTTTGTGAAAGAACACAATTAGTTTATGGAGTGATGCTTGATTAAGTCAGTAGCTATACCTCGGTATATATATAATAAATATATACTGTATATAGTCAAGTAACCTTTATTTATATAGCGCTTTTAACAATACAGATGTCAAAGCAACTGAACAGCATTAATAAAAAAAAAATATTGTGTCAATAATGCAAAATTATAATAGTAAACACTCAATTTTCAGTTAAAGGCAGTTCATCATTGAATTCAGTGTATATATATATATACATACACACACACACACACACACCACAACACAACACACTCAAGATGTCCACATTTTGATGACAGAACATTGATATTCACTAAAAAAAAAAAAAAAAACATGAACAGCCACAGAATTATCATAATGGCAAAAGAGTTTGATACTGTGTTTGCTAAAATTTGGGGGGAAAAAACCTGGACTGTTGTGAGTCTGGTAATCGAATGTGTCAAGCTGGTCCAATGTCAATAACCTAACATTTTCCCTCCCTTTATCACAAGCATTTTTCTTATGCTTCAGCAATAAATTCATTACTTTTACTCTAATTTTTAACCAACACAATTTAGAAACTTTAGACTCATTGTGTTTTCCCTCAATAAACTCTTATTTACTGGTTAAGGTAAGTAAGGTAGTTAAGTAGTTGTTGTAGTAGTTATGTTTAGGTATTGGGTAGGGTTAAGGGATCTAGAAAATGATCATGCAGAATAACGCATTAATATGTGCTTCATAAGTACTAATAAACAGCCAATACGCTGGTAAGTGCATGCTAATAAACAACTACTTAATAGTGAATAGTGTTACCAAATCTAAAGTGTTACCAAAAAGCCCTATTTAAATAATGGTATTTTTAAATCAAAGACATTACAGTAAAACTCTTTCTTAATAACATTAACAATGTTTCTTTCATTTGCTGTAACATATCCCTTTTTGCCCTTAAAAAACAAACACTTAAAACATTCTAAAAAATTATTTACATCATCACAACAATCTCCTCAAACAAATGTCAGCCATGTATACTGGTACTGTGAAATTGTTAGCAGAGTATTTTGTACTATTGTGACATTATTCAGTTGAAAATTCAGCTTTACCATCACAGGAAATAAAATTGTAAAATATATTCAAATAGAAAATTTATTTTTAATTGTAATAATAGTTTTCAGCATAACTTTTTTATTGTATTTTATTCAAGTAAATGCCACCTTGGAGAGCAGAAGAGGCTTCTTTAAAAATATTAAAAAATCTGAAATATTACATTAACTTAGGGGAGGGGATGATAACGACCTAGTGTAGACTTACTGAGAGTGAGGAATCCAATCGCTGCAATGACTCCAAGCACAATTCTGATCATCATGTTGACAAGGTGTTCAGCAGAACTGAATTCTGACAGCAGAGAAGCTCTTCTAAAATGAACGGGTCTTTGGACTGCAGCACACTAGATGGCTGGTTTGAATACGTCCAGATATATGGCCGTGATAGAGAGGGTGGGGTTTTTGACAGAGGGGAGAAAATGAATATGTGCAGGTGGAAAAAAAGCATTTGAAGAATGAACAGAGCAATCTGGTTTGGGGAGTTAAGAGATACCTGACTATTGACACACATAAACACACAAACACACACACACACACACACACACACACACAAGCATGCACATACGCACATGTTTTGATTTGTCTCAATACATCATCTGAACATAATGTACCCACAAGTGGGAAATGATAGGTAATCTAAAAATTATGTAAAAAATACATATTTTAATAGAATTTTCCCACCACAAAAAAAGCATGAAGTACCACCTTCACGTTTTAAATTAATTTAAATTATGCTCATTTGTAGCCTATCTCAGCAAATACTGACACCTGTATATTTCAGTTAAAAAGGTTAATGTACTCTTTTATGTTGTCTTCAGATACACTGAGGTGAGATGGGGAGTCATTTTTCCATATTCATTGGAACCAATTAGGACATATTTGTACAAAGAACATGTACACACATAAAAACACAATGTCAGACCCTCTGTCTCAGGTTTTGACAGTGGGGTTGTTCATTAGTTTAATGCTTGTCCCCAATCTCACACATAATGGACAACAGAAGCTCAGTTTTACTCCAGTTCAGGATCTTTTTAGTAGAACCTAAACTAATTTTCCTAACACAAACTATGTAAAGCTAAACTGGCCTCTATAGCTTGTGCTACTATACACTGAACAGTTTAAATGCATTTTCTGTCATAGGGATTATTGATTAGATTTTTCTTATTGGGGAGAATGGGGTAAGTTGAGCAAGAAAGTAAATGTGCCACTCCCAGTTTCTATGTAACTATTAACAAAAGTAATCATGTGATCACTTTTTTTGAATGTATACGTCACATTATTCAATCCATCTTCAGCTCATATCAAGGGAGTTGTAAGCAAATACAAAAACACATGTTTTTGTCAAGTCAAGTCAGGTCACCTTTACTTATATAGCGCTTTTAACAATACAGATTGTGACAAAGCAACTTAACAGCATTAAATAGGAAAATAGTGTGTCAAGAATGCAAAATGATAATAGTAAACACTCAATTTTCAGTTGAAGTCAGTTCATCATTGATTCAGTGATGCATCATCCAGCTCAGTTCAGTTTAAATAGTATCTGTGCAATCATTTGCAATCAAGTCAACGATATCGCTGGAAATGAAGTGTCCCCAACTAAGCAAGCCAGAGGCGACAGCGGCAAGGAACCAAAACTTCATCGGTGACAGAATGGAGAAAAAACCTGGGAGAAACCAGGCTCAGTCGGGGGCCAGTTCTCCTCTGGCCAGACGAAATAAAATGCATTTAAAAAATGGCTGGACATTATTACGTGAATTTCAGTTAGTGTAAGCAACAAAACATTATAGCTTAAAGGATAGTTCACCCAAAAATGAAAATTTGATGTTTATCTGCTTACCCCAGGGCATCCAAGATGTAGGTGACTTTGTTTCTTCAGTAGAACACATATAATGATATTTAACTCCAACCGTTGCAGTCTGTCAGTCGTATAATTCATAGCAATGGTAACAAAATCTATGAAAATAAAAAAAAACATGCACAGACAAATCAAAATTAAACCCTGCGGCTCGTGACGACACATTGATGTCCTAAGACATGAAACGATCGGTTTGTGACAGAAACCGAACAGTATTTATATCATTTTTTACCTCTAATACACCACTATGTACAGGGCAGGACTTTACGGGGCCGGGGGCACCGGATTTGGGTTATGTTTGGCCCTATACCTACACTACAAATGCCCTCAAATAGAACATCATTATTATGGAGTAACACAAAATACACAAAAATTAAAGTGTGCTTTCAGGTTCATATACTGTATACAATTAATAGGCAACATGTCTAGCCTAGTCAAAGTTTAGATGTAATATTAAATAGTCACTATAATACAATAAACAGGAAAACCCTGAAATAACACTGAGCAGAAAAAAAACAAAAAGATTTATTATTATGAAAATGTATTTTCATATCTGTGTCTTTATGTCAGATTCTTAAATGTAATCAATAAACTCAATCAAAAAAAAAAAAAGTTGGTTATTAACAATCAAATGAAATCACTCATAGAACAAACTTCAATAGATGGATTTGCACAATTATGTTAAGTTTAAATATAACATTTTAATGTAGAGATATTAAATGATTGCAAAAATGAAATAATTTGCTACTTTTTAAAAATATGAAATTACAACCGGCAATAGGAGGCAGCAAGTGACTTTCTTAATGAGTGAGTTGAATCCATAAATCAACCGATTTGTTTAAAATGCTAATTCATTTAACTTAGCAAAAGACTGTACTTACAGGTGCATCCCAATAAATTAGAATGTCGTGGAAAAGTTAATTTATTTCAGTAATTCAACTCAAATTGTGAAACTCGTGTATTAAATAAATCAATGCACACAGACTGAAGTAGTTAAAAACTTTGGTTCTTTTAATTGTGATGATTAATTGCTCACATTTAACAAAAACCCACCAAATTCACTATCTCAACAAATTAGAATTATGGTGACATGCCAATCAGCTAATCAACTCAACTGAGCCTTCAAAATGGTCTCTCAGTTTGGGTCACTAGGCTACACAATCATGGGGAAGACTGCTGACTTGACAGTTGTCCGAAGACAATCATTGGACACCCTTCACAAGGAGGGTAAGCCAAAAACATCCATTGCCAAAGAAGCTGGCTTTTCACAGAGTGCTGTATCCAAGCATGTTAACAGAAAGTTGAGTGGAAGGAAAAAGTGTGGAAGAAAAAGATGCACAACCAACCGAGAGAACCGCAGCCTTATGAGGATTATCAAGCAAAATTGATTCAAGAATTTGAGTGAACTTCACAAGGAAATGGACTGAGGCTGGGGTCAAGGCAACAAAAGCCACCACACACAGACGTGTCAAGAAATATGGCTACAGTTGTCGTATTCCTCTTGATAAGCAACTCCTGAACCACAGACAACATCAGAAGCGTCTTACCTGGGCTAAGGAGAAGAAGAAGAACTGGACTGTTGCCCAAAGTCCTCTTTTCAGATGAGAGCAAAAGTTTTGTATTTCATTTGGAAACCAAAGTCCTAGAGTCTGGAGGAAGGGTAGAGAAGCTCATAGCCCAAGTTGCTTGAAGTCCAGTGTTAAGTTTCCACAGGCTGTGATGATTTGGGGTGCAATGTCAAATGGCTGGTGTTGGTCCATTGTGTTTTTTAAAAAACCAACGTCACTGCACCCGTTTAACAAGAACTTTTGGAGCACTTCATGCTTCTGCTGACCAGCTTTTTGAAGATGCTTATTTAATTTTCCAGCAGGATTTGGCAGCTGCCCACACTGCCAAAAGCACAAAAGTTGGTTAAATAACCATGGTGTTACTGTGCTTGAATGGCCTGCAAACTCGCCTGACCTGAACCCCATAGAGTATCTATGGGGTATTGTCAAGAGGAAAATGAGAAACAAGAGACCAAAAAATGCAGATGAGCTGAAGGCCACTGTCAAAGAAACCTGGGCTTCCATACCACCTCAGCAGTGCCACAAACTGATCACCTCCATGGCACGCCGAATTTTTTGAGGCAGTAATTAACGCAAAAGGAGCCCCTACCAAGTATTGAGTACTGTACAGTAAAAGCGAACATATTTCCAGAAGGCCAACAATTCACTAAAATGTTTTTTTATTGGTCTTATGAAGTATTCTAATTTGTTGAGATAGTGGCAATGTGTAGGTTTTGTTAAAATATGAGCCAAAAAATCATCACAATTAAAAGAACCAAAACTTAAACTACTTCAGTCTGTGTGAATTGAATTAATTTAATACACAAGTTTAACAATTTGAGTCGAATTAATGAAATAAATGACATTTTCCATTACATTCTAATTTATTGAGATGCACCTATACATGTGGAAGCATCTGTTGGTTCGGTTTCTTCTTCACTTGTGTTCTTTGGAAATTCTGTACAGAAGATGTGAAATAGCGCCCCCTACCGGATAACAATGAAAACACAGATTCTAGGAACATAATTATAGCTAAAATATATTTAGACTTTATAATATAAGTATAAAAAAAAGTTCAAAAAAAAAAGTATACTTAAATGTCATTTTAAGTATATTTCTGAGAAGCACATAAAGCCCATTTCTGAGAAGTACATAAAAAGTAGACTAAAAGTATACTTTCCTATTTTTAGTTTAAAAGAAGTATACTAATAGCACACTTGAATAAACCTATTTTTCGTAAGGGTGCCCTGGGGGTAAGCAGATAAACATAAAAATTAAATTTTTGGGTGAACTATCCCTTAAGTGGATCTGAAACCACTGTTCAAGAGTTTTGTCAAAGGAGGGTTGGGGGCTTAAATTGTGCAGCACGTGTGTCATGATGGTAGTTGACAATACTGATGTAATAAATACTTAATTGCTGACTCATGCTGCTTTGCATAAGAGTTACATCTTATAAAGAAAGTGATCATGTGAATTCATGAATAATCAAACAGGACGCAGTGCTTGCAGGACTTGTCTGGTCACTACTCAAGAACGACACAGATATCAACCACAGGAGTTAAACACTTAAATGGTTCTATCAACTCTGCACTGGCTCCCTATTGAATCCTGAACACATTTTAAAATCTTGCTAATTACTTAAAAAGCCCTGAATGGTTTAGCTCCTCAATACTTGAGCAAGCTTCACATGCAGGGGTGTGAAGTAACGAATTACAAATACTCATGTTACAGTAAGTAGTTTTTATCAGTAATTGTACTTTTTTGAGTAGTTTAAAAAAGGTGTACTTTTACTTTTACTTGAGTACATTTTAAGTGATGTATCGGTACTTTTACTCCACTATTTTCCTCCGTTTGTGGTCGTTACATGCTTATTTTAAATTTATTTTTATCCATCAACGTGATTGGATAGAGAGTAATAGGTCTCGTGACTTTCGTCAAATCAAATTGTGCATAGAAAACTTTAACCGCCAACTGTTTATCATGGCTGCTGGAAGCGCAATCTTCAAGCATCAATTCAGTCGCATCTTCATCTAACTTAATATGTTAAGGTAAATTTCGTATATATGCTTGCCTATCTACACGGCCAGAAATTTGGTGTGAGGTTGCGGGTATTGCGTACAGTGTTAACTCCCGCAAGTGCCACGTTCAGTAAATTCCCCACTCACTTATGAGACTGCCTCGTCTCTCTCTCTCGCGTGCGTTCTGCAGCAGTCACTTGGATAAGTCGTTGTTGCTTGTTGAACTTGTTGACTTTTGATGAGTTTGAGCGCGTGATGCACGCTGTGAAAAAGTGTGTTGGAAACACAAATTGAGGACCAAATCTGCACCTTGTTGATGACCCGTGGCGTTAAAGGCGCAATAGGAGATCTTGGAAAATGCTAACTTTATCCTGATAGCACTGAAAGAGAACTTCCCACCCTCCCTGCAATCGATTTCCAAAGCCACGCCCCCTGACCGCATTTACGCTCACAGACCAGAATAACAGAGACAACATTACTACAATAGGCTAAACCAGCGGTTCCCAATTCCAGCCCATTTTCCGAAGTGAAGTAAACTTCAACTATTTCCACCCGCTCAGTGAGGAGGGAGCAAGGAACACGGGTAAGGATCCATATCGATCGTAAAACAGTTCATGCACGGAGCTCACTTCTAACGAGCTGGTTATTTGAATCGGGTGTGTTAACTAAGCAAGACATTCAAAATATTAAGAGCGGGGGGCGCGAGGACTGGATTAACCGCTGGGCTACATCATGTGTTATTCACTGGTGAGAAAACTTTAAAAGTACAACGATATCAGGAAGGAAGATCGGGTTGTTTATGTTTGTCTGTCATTCTCGCTCTGTCTGCACAGTGTGTGTGAACGCGCTGATGACGTATCTTGTCTGCGCAAACAGGGTGCGCAGAGGGTATGCAAATACATATTTTGACAGGCAGGTAGGAAAGCCAATTATAATGCTCGGACCGAGCGTTTTGATTGGATTAACATTTCTTGGTCTTATGTCTTCCACAGAATATATAAATACATTTGGACCACTTAACTTAATGATTGCTATCGGGATGTGAAGAGACTTTCAACCAGCATAACAAAAAATGTTTCTGAAGACAATCACCTATTACACCTTTAATGTACTGCATCTGTGCCAGCGCGTGATGTAATAAAACTGCAGATCGTTTAATAAATGTTTTTTAATCCATTTTGTACAATCCGCCTTTATTTAGCAAGTGCACTCGCGCATAAACAATTTTCAAGTACACTTTTTGTTCCGTTCAGTTGTGGATGCTGCTGATTCACCGAGACCGCCGCGGCTCAGCAAAGAGACATGCGTGTGTGTGTGTGTTTTCCTTTGAAAAAGTTTCCCCAGAAATACTTCGCTATTTAATGCATTTTTCCTAGCATAACAATTCGAGTAAATGTGTAAAAGTTATGGCATGAATTTGCCATCATTCTAGAACAATGTGCATTTATGTTAAAATTGTAAAATAAATTATCAAGTTTAGTTATTTTATTTCTTTATTGTAAAATGCTAAAACTGGCACCGTTTTGCAGAGAAATGGGCTCTCATTTTAACCCATATCATGGTGTGTGATGCTGAACTATGAGTTTCTAATGGTGTTTGCAGTTGCACTGTTCTAAACATTAATAGTGTATGTGCAACAACAGCATATGCCGTCTCCGTGGCCTTACACATGATTTTAAATCTATTTTCAAACTTTTAAATTGTGGTGTACAGCGTTTATTATGAGGGGGTAGAATCCACAGCTCTGTACTCACTACTCAATACTCATGAGTTCTTTTAAATAGGCTACTCTTTTACTCAAGTAGTTTTTTGGACAAGTATTTTTACATTACTTACACTACATTTTTTGGAAGGTAATGGTACTTTTACTTGAGTATATTTTTCAGTACTCTTTCCACCACTGCGTCAGATCACATTACAGTCCTCCACGTCTGCTGTGCTCTCAAAACTCTGGCCATTTGATAATACCTAGAATATCAAAATCAACTGTGGGCGACTGATCCTTTTCCTATTTATTGCTCAAACTCTGGAACAATCTACCTAACACTGTTCAGGAGGCAGACACACTTCACGAAACACACAAGGATAACCGTAATAAGGCAATTGCGAAAGAAAGACGATGGGAATATTACGACAATATCTTTAAATCCAGGAAACAGGGTACATAAACAAAGGAGACAGCAGGAACACAGCCACCGTAACAAAGTAGACAGACAAAAGGGAAACTGACAGGCAGGAAACTTGAATACAAGTAATTAATAGAACATAGCTGAACGGAGTCCTAATTAAACCTAAACAAGGACAGGGAAAACTGACAAATAAGGAAACAAAGAAAGGCAAATGAGGGCAAAACCACCCACAAAACAAGGACCAGAGTCTGAATAGGTTTGAACTAACTGGAAGGCCTCTATGAGCAGAGGTTTAACTCGGAAGGCCTCAAGGGCGGCACCGTTACGGGTCCATGGTGGATCCGGCAGCTCGGGGACATGGCAGAGCAGGTAGTTCAGGAAGGCCATGGAAAGCAAGCCTCAAGAGGGACACGGCCGAAGCCCAGCCCCTGCTCGGACACTCTCGCTGGACGCCCTGCTACACACCCAAAAAAAAAATACTTAGGGGATGCTTATGAGCGCTGGCTGTCTTCAGCGCGGCGGAGGGCTGGAGTGAGTCGCACCGACAGGCGGGCATGACAACGGCGCGGCCGAGGGTGTTGAGGGATAAGAAAAGGGAAAACAAAACATGACAAAAAATGGAAATAAAAACCCGGGAGAAGGGGCGCCGCCTACTGTCTTGGTCTGGTCTTCTGTCACGACACACACATGAGGATAACTGGAACTTAGGAGCGAGGTGACGAAGAATATACAAAACGGTCTTTACTTCATGGAACACAGGGTACATAAACACAGGAGACAGCAGGAAACACAGCCACGTAACGAGTAGACCAGACAAAAGGGAAAATGAACAGGCAGGAACTTAAATACAAGGGTAATTAATAGAACACAGCTGAACGGAATCATAATTAAACTAAACAAGGACAGGAAAATGACCAAATAAGGAAACACAAAAAGGCACATGAGGAGCAAAACACACACAAAACACGGACCAAAGTCTGACACAGACACACTCTGTCAGTTTAAATCTAGATTAAAGACCCATCTCTTTAACCTGGCTTACACATAACTCACTAATATGCTTCTAATATTCAAATCCGTTAAAGGATTTTTAGGCTGCATTAATTAACCGGGAACACTTGCACAGATACTATTTTAACTGAACTGAGCTGGACGGTGACATCACTGAATCAATAATAAACTGACTTTAACTGAAAAATGTACTGTTTGTTAATGTCCTCTTGCATTATAGACAAAAAAAAAACTATTTTTTTCCCCTGTTGACACTGAAAGCGCTTAGTACAATCTGTATTGTATAAAGCGCTATATAAATAAAGGTGACTTGACTTAACTAAAACAGGTCATTTGTCAGAGCAGGGCACAGCGCCTTCACCTCTGGCATGAGAGTGCTGCGTTCTGTGGATGCTGCTGACAGCAGACCTCCAAAAAACATTTCTTGCTAAATTCTTGCCTTTTACATACATTTATTTCAGTAAGGAATGTCATCTTTACCAAATAAAGAAACACATTAACAGAATACAAAACAATCACAGAATACAATTCACCAGTCTTGAATTGGTTTAAATCTTATTTAACAGAGCGATATTTCTCAGTCAAAATTGGCAACTTTACTTCCTCTTCTG
Source organism: Sinocyclocheilus anophthalmus (assembly GCA_018155175.1). Classification (NCBI taxonomy): domain Eukaryota; kingdom Metazoa; phylum Chordata; class Actinopteri; order Cypriniformes; family Cyprinidae; genus Sinocyclocheilus; species Sinocyclocheilus anophthalmus. The sequence goes on from JADLZN010003439.1 coordinate 272,952, forward strand.
CCCACCTCGAATCTGGTCTTCCCCAGGGATCTATTCTAGCACCATTGCTTTTCTCTCTACATGCTTCCCTTAGGTTCAATTCTGAGAAGGTATGGTGTATCTTTCCATTACTATGCCGATGATACCCAGATCTATCTGCCTATAAAAAGAAACAATCCTTCTGCTATTGATTACCAATTTACATGTCTTGATGAGGTAAAGCATTGGTTGGCTAGTAACTTTTTAACCTTAAATGACTTAAAGACTGAGGTTATTGTCTTTGGCCCATCAGACAATTTCAAATTTAACAAACTACTTTTTCTTCTATTGACCTTTGGAAGTTGTCAGCACGTTTCCCCGCCCTGAATCAAAGTGCTGTTAGGAACCTTGGATGTTTCTTAGATAGTCAGTTCACTACTAGATGAAACATGTCTCCTCGGTTGTTGCTATTTTCCAAGACCTTTTTTCAGCTCCACATTTCTTTTTAAAAAATCAAAATTTTCTAGCCATGAAAAAACCTCTTGAGACAGCTGTTCACGCATTTATTTCCTCTCAACTGCGAATTGCCATATCTCTCGGTGGTTGTTGATATACTCAAAGCTACCAATGTAGCTCGTTATACAACGGCTCAAAACGCAGCAGCCAAATTTATTAAGAAAGGCAGCAAATTTGATCCTGCCACCCTCCTTTTTTGCCGGAGGCTCTATAAAAATCCTCCTATTTGTTTATAAATGTTTACACAACCTTGCCCCACATTACTTATTGGAATTGCTGCCATCTTACACCAGTACCAGCAGATTTAAGATCTGCGTAAATCAACAACTTACTTTATGAGTTCCTTCCACTAGCTGAAACAAAAAAAATGAAAAAAAAAAAGGCCAGAGGAGATAGAGCTTTTTCGGTGATGGGCCCTAGATTATGGAACAGCCTGCCAGCGCACCTCAGAGCTGCTCCATCTTTATCGGTTTTTAAATCTCTTTTGAAAACTCACTTGTTTTCTTTAGCTTTAGCTTTTGCAAATTGATGTTTGTTTGAATGTGTTTTTATCTTTGATCATTATGTTGTACAGCACTTTGGTCAGTCTTGTGACTGTTTTAAATGTGCTTTATAAATAAAAGAACTAGAACTAGAACAAAACACTATTTTGACATCTTTTTTTTTTTTTTTTTTTTTTTAACAAAATTTTTACAAAATGAGCCTTTGAAAATGAAGAATGTCCTGTGTAAATGAAAAGGCACACATGTAAAATACAATAGACAAAACCACCAACATTTAAACTAAAGGATTTCATAAACTTCATTCATGCATTGATGTTTTGACAGGCAAACCCTCTGGTGTTATTAGAAGACCATGTATTATAAGTGAAACTTAGATATCAGGAGAAATAAAATCATAAAAATACACAGCAACCTGCTATCAACAACTGAAAGGTTTATTTAATAAGGGTATTATTATTTCTCAAACGCCCCCAAACAATCTGTTTGAATGCATGCTGAAATTTACAGTATGTATTTGTGTGTAATTGTATGTAAACAACCTAACTATGTATTGCTGGTTTTAACTAATGTTAGTAGGGTGTAGGGGTTGCAATGACTAATCGACTAGTCAACTTCAATGCTCTGCCATGACGCTTTAAGCTTGACGTCGACTAGTCGCTGGACCTATAGAGGGCGCAACAGGATAAGAAATCTTTGAAGGACTTCCACATTTCCGCTCCGTTTCTAAACAGTCAAAATGACAAATAAATGCATACTCTGAAAGCGCTCCACAAGACATGTGATATTATATTACTGGAAAACTTTGTTGGCAATAATGGAAGCGCATTAGCATGGTTCAAATCGTACTTATCTGACCCCCATCAATTCGTAGCAGTGAATGAAGAGGTATCATATCGATCACAAGTGCAGTATGGAGTACCTCAAGGCTCAGTACTAGGACTGTTACTTTTCACGCTTTACATATTACCCTTGGGAGATATCATCAGGAACACCGGCTTGTTAGCTTTCACTGCTTATGATTAGATGAACTCAGCTCTATATTTCTTCGATTTGGCCGTGTGAAACATACCAATTTGAAAAACTAACGGAATGCATAGCTGTTATAAAAAACTGGATGACGAGTAATTTACTAGCCTAAATTAGAGAAAACAGAGGTGCTAAAATTATAGCGACCTAAAAAGCTCTGCCATGTAATAGACTAGAACCTGTCTAACACTTGATGGGCTGACTCTGTCAATTCTTTAATTCCGTCATCAGTTATGCGCAACCTAGTGTGTTTAATATTTAGATCAGCAATCTTTCCTTACTGAAAGCCACGTTCAGCATTTGCAAAACTGCATTTTTCTTAAAAATATATCTAAATTACGACATATGTTCTCAATGTCAAATGCAGAAACTTTAATTAATGCATTCATGACCTTGAGGATAGATTATTGTAATGCTTTATTGGGTGGTTTTTCTGCATGCTTAATAAACATACTCCAGCTGGTCCAAAATTCAGCAGCTAGAGTTCTTACTAGAACCAGGAAGTATGACCATATTAGCCCGGTTCTGTCAACACTGCACTGGCTCCCTATTAAACATCGTATAGTTTTTTAAAATCCTGCTAATTACGTATAAAGCCCTGAATGGTTCAGCACCTCAGTATTTGAACGAGCTCTTATTGCATTATAGTCCTACACGTCCATTGACGCATTCTCATAAACTACTGGTCATTTTGTAATACCTAGAATATCAAAATCAACTGCGGGCGACAGATCCTTTTCCTATTTAGCGCCCAAACTCTGGAATAATCTACCAAACATTATTCGGGAGGCAGACACACTCTTGCAGATTAAATCTAGATTAAAGACCCATCTCATTAACCTGGCTTACACATAACACACTAACACATTTCTAATATTCAAATCCCTTAAAGGATTGTTAGGCTGCATTAATTAGGACAAACAAAACTGGGAAAACTTCCCATAACACCCGATGTACTTGCTACATCGTTAGAAGAATGGCATCTATGCTATTATTAGTCTGTCTGTTTCTTTCTTATTTCGAGGTCACTGATAGCCAACCAGCATCCGTCTGTATCCAGTATCGAGCACCTAGAGATGAACTCGACCAGCCGAATGGTCACACGAGACACTCAGGCACCACTAGATGAGCCACAGAGACCGAGATCCCCTGTAAAGACATTGTCGACCTAGATGGCACCTCGCCCTCCAGGCGACAAGAACACACAGGAACAGTTGAGTCCGCTGCACAATCTGACTTTGCTGCAGTCTGGAACTGAACTGCTGGTTTTGTCTCGCCTGAGGAGAACTGGCCCCCCGACTGAGCCTGGTTTCTCCCAAGGTTTTTTCTCCATTCTGTCACTGATGGAGTTTTGGTTCCTATATACAATAACATATATCTTCAACATACATTGTCTATGATCAAAAATGTAAGAAGATATGCATTCAGTGGACTTTTAGCTTTTTCTTTGCACGTTGCAGAAAACAAAAATTATACAGTACAGCGTTTTTTTTTTTTTAACTTGTGATTAAGCTCGAGGCACGTTGAGTTTTGCATCAAACCACAATGTGATTTTTGCAATCGCAGATTTGACAGCAAACGCACATTTTAACTGCCTTGGGGCGATGCGCCTTATTTTTTTTTTTCCTTATCTTTTCCCCCTTTTCGCGGACAGCATACCTCGTGCATTAAATCAGCCGCAGACCAGCAAATCACTGAGAACGCGCTACAACCCTGATGAGTCATAGCAATAGAGCGGAGGCGAGAAAGCTGCGGAGAATCTGCTCGCCAGGAAGCTTCTATACCTTTAAGCTTTAAGTTACATTTTAAATGACAAGGGATCAACTTGTAATAATGTTTATATTAATAACCCCGTGAACTTATTCTCTCAAATGGCCTGGGTATGCAGAGCATTCGCAGCTTATATGGACAGAACGCCACTGATATAAATACTGCTGCTAAATTATGTCGTTCACAGCATGCAGTGGGATAAAGATTGCATATACATTTAAACATGTAGTTATCTGGAAAGAGTTCATCTGCAATATTAGTTTAAAAAGACAGAAATTGGTCATTCTAAATGTTTCTGTTTGTAACCCATGGATTGAGTGAGTGAGGAAATCTTGACAGTAAGAGTGAGAAAATGTTGACAGAATTTTCTTTCAAAATTATTTTTGAATGAGATACTTTAAGGATTCATACTTTAATATAGAGAAACTGAATATAGTTGACAGTCTCACATACAAAAGAAAAGAAATCGACACAGACTGGTTTCAGTCACACCCTGGGTGGAAGTTTAAAAAATGTAGCGAATCAGCTCATGGGAAATATGAATAATTAACCATAACTAGTTATAATTAATTATTCATATTTTAGATCCACTGTAGATATTTAGCCGACCACTCAGGGTCAACCGTCTTGTCAAATCTAAGAACGTTAATTTCCTGTTTAAAGGAAATAACTTTCTTACTGTACAATTCTATAAGTTTGTAACGTAAATCTGCATGATTATTGACTCCGGTTATGAGTAAACAATGAACACGTCAAGTGTGATACAAGTAAGGTTTTATTAACTACATAAACACTTAAACTAGTCCAACATACTACATAAACACATTAGGCCGGTCTAACATACACACACACACAAACACACACAGCTTGGTATAGGAAGGCGCTTAAAGTACTTACTAGCCACTAAAGAATAGGCACATAAGGAATGAATTTTATGGAACACTTTGCATATTCAGCAGATCTAAAAGTTGAGGGAAAACGTCAGATTCTTAGTTAAAACAAACCTTGTAAAAAGGTGTAACTGATACTTATTGCATCAATTAAATCGACTAAGTTTGCTACTTGCACGTCTGTATGAACAAAGAATCCTGATGCGATCTTACGGCCCCAAGATATTGCTGAAGTTGGTTGATGAAAAAGAGCCTGTTTGAGTCAGAGTCATTTGATGAATGAAAAGGACTAGGCCGGAGCCTGGCACGAGCTTTGGTATCCTGGAGCGTTTCTCACATCTTCATTTTAGCATCTCCCTGAACCACCGACTAGAGCGGGTCACATGGAGTGTGGCCTTTTTAAGCCTGCAGAGATTCACGCCTCTCAAGAGGGGCTTGCCCAATGGGGAAGTCCGGAACCTCAAGTGGGGGTGGACAGTTCCTGCGTTTTATGGCCTTGTCTGGAAGCCTGTCCGATATTTTGCATATGAAATTCGTGGTGACGAGTGTTGAGGCACGAATTAGTAACAATTCTTAAACATCAATATGTGGCATTAGGTATCTAGCATCGAATATACTCGCTTGTTTCGATCATAAGAAGGCGACTTCATAGATACTAGACATGAAATAGGTGAGGTTATATAAACTAGTGGTCTATGATAACATGAATAAAACAGCATACACTCCAACAGACAATATACAAGACAGTAATAGTATACACAATGACCAAAGGATATGGGTATTCAATCAAAGAAAGGTTTTCCTATGCATTAATTAGAGAACAGTCCATTTCTCTGGGCATTGTTTGTCTTTCTCATGAGTAAAATGAGGGTGTTTCTCCCCTGCATTCCTTTTAGGCCATAAAACCAGTGGTATCATGATTAGTTGTCATGGTGACCAAAAGGGGGATGGTGTCCAGCAGAAATCCTGGCATCCAGTTTAATGAGTGAGGGGACTGTGACGATTTGTAAACCTAATGAATAATTGATTTGTTAAAACAAATAAAAATTAGTGTGTCAGATTGATCGAGACGCTACATATTTCCCCCCTTACGAGCGTTGTTTTTTTCTTTTTTTCTTGTCCGGTTAGAATAGACAACATACGATGCCTGATTGTTCAGCATGGTTTGTGCATGCCGAACAATCGAACACACACTGGCACTCACGGCTTGCGGAGCCAGTGCAGTGGTTTTGGCTGTTGGGTGCCGTGTTCGGGATGCTGTTGTGGTGTGCTGTGAGTGAATGTAGCGCTGACCTAGAACGGTGTGTGGGACTCCCGAGATTATGCGCCAGGTGTAGGCTGCTGCTCACTGTCATCTGAAGTGAGTTAGTCAGGGCTGGGTTAGGATGTTTTTGTTGATGACTGTAGCCAGTAGATAGACTGTTGGTACCCACGATAGTGGAAACGCGGCGTTAGACTCTCAACTGGGAGAGTGCCAGGTGGCTTCCAGGAGATTGCAGGGAATTGTGATGGAGATTTTGCTAGCGTGCATGAGAGTTTCAGATGACTCCTAGTGATGATGGCAGGGAGCAGCAGCAGGTGATTGTAGCTCTCTGTTCTGAACCCGGCCTGTCCAGGCGCTATCGTCAGCTCACGTCCCCCGAACGTACACAGAAATCTGGTTCGATGTTTGCGGTGTCACTTGGCTTTTGTGGTGGCACCGACTTGAGCTTGCTTGAGTTGTGTTGGTAGAGGTTTCGCTTTTGGGCATGTGGGCCCGTTGCTCAATCAAACGTTGTCTGGCTGCTTCTGGGGTGTTGACCGGTTTCAAGGGATGCTCCTCCCTTGGAGGGGCTTGATGCTGTGATGCAGCAGGCAAGGAATCAGAGGTTTGTCCTTCTCAATACTCATTAGTTGAGTTTTGTTCAAGGAGCTCATTTGCGAGTGTCAGCAGCTCCTGTAACCCAGAAGGAGGCGTGTCCAGCTGTCCTTGTGTAGCATCCGTTGTGTGGAGGAGGATGTTGTGATGGACTGCTGTTGGACATACCATGGTGTTTGCAGGATGAGGACGCCTTTTACCAGTGGTTGGTCTGGAACCTGGGTCATTTGCCATGGTGATGGCTCTGTCCTCTCCTGGCTAGGGGCTTTCTGTAGAAGGGATTTGCATTGTGGCAATGCTGGGTGCCTTCTGGTGCCACTTTGGATTCTGAGTTGTGAAGTTCAGAAGCAGTGGGGTTTGACAAACACCTTTAGAGGAGGCCTTGCTGCTTGTTAAAGGCCCTCTGTGTCAGGTTACGCAGCTGTTGATTAGGCATTGTGCGGCAGGCCCTAATGCTTAGATGACTTCTTGCAGCTGGTGTCCTTCGCCATCCCAGGGTAATTGTGAGCTTGGAGTAAGTTTGTCAAAGTCTGTGGGAGTAAGCATGGGGAGTTTCACGCCGGACCTGCTTGGTGTCTGGGGCAGCGATCAATCCGTGTTCAGACTCTGGGTCTGAGAGTATTTAGGTTGCCAGATGTGTTGTTTCTGGCCAGCTCGTTGGGGTCTGTGGGGTCACAAGGTGTGTTTGTCTGCAGTGATCCTCTGGAAAGGTCCTGGCCCCACCCCCTTGTGGCTGCTGATTGGTGACGGGTGAACAGTGGCTCTCGCCCCCCCCCCACCTCGCAGGTTCGGACTCTTGGCTGATGGGGTGGGCCTGCTGGCCAGGGGAAGTTCTGTTTCGTGTTTTCACTATCTGTTCGCCTTGTGGTCTGCAAGCATATGTTCATTTGTGACACTGAATTCACCTAGTTGCGTTGCTTCGGTTCGCCTGAAAAATTTTTTTTCTGTTGCAGCTGCAGAGGTTTTCAAGGAGCTGACTTGTAAAGTGTCAAGCAGAAGGCTTCGGCACCCTTTCCCCCCTTTCGTAGCTGTGCACAGATGTGGAGGGCTTGCACTGCTGGCGACCGATATTCAGCCGGCTGTCTTTTGCTTAAGTCTATGCGCAGTCGGTAGGACTGTTTAAATTCTTTCTGAACCAAGTCAAGCTCCTTTCTAATTGCTGAGTCAGGGTTTGGACATCAGCTCTGTCTGTATGCAGGTGGCCTTGTAAGGCCTAAGATGTGGTGTCTCTCTCATTTAGTTCCACATATGTTGTTTAAGAGTGACTTTGTGTGAAACAGTTCTCTTTTCAAGTCTTGTGTGATGGCTTTTTCACAGAGGCGCTTGGTGTTGAGCAGCTGTTAGAGCATCTGTGAAGACTGGTGATTTTCGTTCTGTCGCACCATTCGGTGAGGTTCTTTGCATCCGTTCTGTGCTTTCTCTCGTTGAGCAGGTGTCAGTTCTCTGCAGAATTCTGTGACTTGCAGTTTCAGCTCATATACCTCCTGTCTGAGGCCCTTGAGGGTGTGGGCCGAGGAGAGGATGATACTGTTCAGGTGTTCGCTTATGTCGCAGTCTCCCTGTTCCTTTCTTTGCCATCGCAGGTAGTTGGCTGCTTTGAGCTGAATGATGTCCAATACAGTGCTCTACTGAGTGTCCAGGTGGTCCTGGGGAGCTGCCAGGGCTGGATGTCTGTGGAACGTCTGCGACATAATGGCACACTTGTGGGAACACCAGAGAGAGAGAGACACAAGGCAACTGCAGGTACGTACAGAGGTGTTAAACAATCTCTAAGGGGAACGGCTGTGTAGGACGTGTAAGGTATGAATAGCTGGTGAGAGTCAGATAGTGAGGTAGGGTGCTATGTTTTTGTGTTAGTGAACACAAAGGAAGAGTTTGAGTAAATTTGTTGAGGGGCCGTAAGCAGGGGTCAGCTGATGACCGGGCTATTATACTGATGGTTCACGGGTTTGGTCACTATGACGAAAATGAAATAATAAGATGAACCAAAAAAAAAAAAAGGAACATTTTTACCTATTTTAGGTTTGTTTCTAAGAGATATGGCTAAGCATGTTTCACTTGTGTGTGATGCTGCAATAAACTTCATAACCCTAGGGTTAGGCTGTAAGCTAAACTAGCAGGGACCCACCAAAGACCTCGTCAAAAGAAAAAGAAACAGTGGGAATTGTTTCTAGTTTTATGTTAGCATACATTGTGTTGCAATGGTAGCTGCCATTCAACGTATTAGGCCTGGCACTGAGACGTGAGGAGAAGTAGAGAGGAAACAGAGATTATGCTACTAATAACCTGTATAAATCGCTAAGGAAACAACAGTTGCTCGAACTACGGTAATCCTATCCAAAAACGACGATGGTGATGATGAAATAACTAAAATAATGGTATAAAGTAAAAAACAACAAATCAAAACAAAAAAATTAATACAAAAAGAAAAATAAAAAGGGGTCCTTAGAGCTGTAGGAAATTAAAAGGGAAAAGTAAATAAACAAAATAAAAATAAAAATAAAAAGGGAATAAAATAAAAAAATAAATAAAAATTTGATTTAAGGAATCTCCAATTAATACAAATCAAGTTCGCTGAATTGGTACATTGGTGCTAAACAAATGTAAATAAATGCAAAAAAAAAAAGAGGCTTAGTAGAATAACGTCAAAAAAAAAAAAGAGAGAGAGGGAGAGAGAGAGGGAGAGAGAAGTGTGGTTAGAAAGTTACACTTTACAAGCCTATCTAAGCGTTAGTCAGATGCTAACAGCTAGCAGTAGAAGTAAAGGGCTTAGCTTAAGAGTTAGCGTTAGTTACACGCAATTCTTTGTTGACACACAGGTCTGTGAAGTGAATGCTGTTGTCAGATTAAACGGAAGAGTCTGCTCACACTTCCGGGATCACGTGTTGCTAGAAGACCAATGCAAACTCACATCAGGTGCAAAGGGATCAGAACTTGCACTGCTGTGAACATGCATGGGAAACTCATGCATGTCCCGTACAAATTCATTCATTAATCAAAACAGCACATTCACTTCACAGGCAATGGTGGATTCGTTGTTAGCTACGCTAGAAATAACACCATTAACTTCACGTAAATGTTTCACATGAGCGAGTCAAAATGAAATACAATGATACGTAACACCTAATAAGGCCTTAAATTAATGAAATGAAGAGTATCGCTCAGATCACCTACACAGTACTGAAAAAAGGGATTTCTTCGCCCAAGATCAGACCGCTTCATTCTGGTACCATTTATATGAGCTGTTAATCTGAGATTGCGTCGTCAGAAAATTGACTTATGCTCCACTAACAACAGAGATTAGGATGTCTTCGCTAAAATCAGGTTAGCTTCTTATCGTACGATTTAAAAACATTATAT